>OZ023319.1:37745568-37948068 GCA_964007375.1 Ophion obscuratus | reverse complement strand
AAAAGTTCCTTTCCCTTCAATACATTCCCCATCATATTCCACTTTATATGCCCACCACCCAACCGAAACCAACCCAAGGTTTTTTTTTAATTTTAAAGGTACAATCGGCTGAGGGGAGCCTAAGAAGAACTATCCCTGGGATTTTCGGCTTCAAAGCTTCGGCAATTCGGCTGGAATCGTGGTTCCATCGGATTTGACATACCTCATTAGAGCGCCGATATTAATGACCTGGTCATAAATATCAAGAAGATTTTCTTATATTATAAAGTTGCGATAAATAGCCCTGCAAAAAAGTGTTATATTTATTCGCGGCCTCGTTACAAATGATTAGACACAAGCCCATTTTTTAATTCGAAACCTTCCGAGTCCTTTTAAATATTGAAAAAGGAGAGAACCGCGTATAATTGTATCCAAGGAGCTGGAGTTGGTGAAATTACCGGTTAGGGATAAAGAGTAAAAGCGAAGGATCGGATTGAAAGGGTACCGTAAATCGGGCCTACTTTGACATTCAGGGTAACTTTGACAGTTTTTGGGGCTACTTTGACAGAGCTTTGACAGATACGTTTTGAATGTGTGCGCAGCGAGCATGCTTGACGTTCCGTGGTAGGCGACGGGTGCGGGGAATAAACTTGAACAACAATTTGTTGTTCGAGTTTATTATAATGTTGCTAAAGTTGATTGTAATGTTGCTCAAGTTGATTTTGATTTCAATGACAATGATAAGACTCATTAAATGCCTATAATAGCACCCCGGGTACTTGATATTTTTATGTAGAATGTTTCTTTAAGGGAGGACACCACGGTAACTGCCCGTTTTCGACCGTTTTCTTTGGATTTGTTTTAAAGAAAGGAATAAAATACATGGTCGAAAGAGCGTTTAGGTTTTATAAGGTATATATTGAAGTATGTCACAAAAATTATTTGTCAAAAGAATACAAACTGGCAGCGCACGAGTCACCGTATGCACTACTGTTTTTCAGCCAATCCTCTCCGCGACACGCAGTAGAACTGTCGTAAATTTAGTCCCGGAACTAAGCGTGAAATATTTTCGTTAATTATATTATTTTTAGCACCCAAGTACGGGGGGAATTAAAAAATAATTAAAAGAAAAATAGAGACGAGTTTGAAAAAAAAAATCGATTTTTCGACCATAATTTTCATCTAAAAAATGATATATTTTTTTACAGTTTTCGATTCTTAAAAAAAAGCGCGCGTACTTAACTGTTAAAGCAATCTAAGAAGCTACAGTTAAAATTTCAAGTCAATTGGACGAAATTTGTTCGAGCCCTGCTGCCTTTATAGCGATAACAATTCGATTATAAAAAATTGTTGTTTTTCGTTTAATTCCACGTATAATGCATAAAATATTACATTTTTTATCAAAATGATTCCAAAGTAACCCTTAATCTTTGACATAAGTTCCATTTTAATGCCCTGTCAAGGAAGCCCCACACTCAGCGCTACATTGACACTTTAAAAAATGTACGTATTAAATTGTGAGGGGGTGGCGGAGCTTGACTTTCTTATACATTTGATAGCCAAAGGAAACACTGTTCTATTGGAGCAAGTAAAGTTGGTATTTAGGATGTTAAAAAAAAGTGACCTACAAAAAACTTCCGAAACCTGTTCAAAGTACCCCCCGTTCAAAGTACCCCCCGTTTCACGATATACGGAGAACCGCAGGCAATAAACATTTCGAGTATTTACCTCTCTCTGTCTCTAAATGAAATAAAACTCCGAGAGGGTGTTTCGTCTTTTTTTGTTTTTATTTTTACGAAATCTCTTCGCAAACCGTTTGTACTAACTAAACCATTTAGAAAAAGTACATTAAAAAAATTGTCTGTCTGTATGTTTGCGCGGGACCTAGAGGACTACTGAATCGATTTCGATGATTCTTTCATAGAAACAAAGCTCGAAATATGGAGTACAACTAGACGCTAAAGAAAGGCTATTGACATGATTTTTTTGATACGTTTATATTATAGATATTGATATAGAAGTTGTTACACTTAATAAATACGCTTTCGAAATACATTTGAAAAAGATTCATGTTTTCTATGTAACCAAAACAATTTTTAAACGCGTTTTTCTTAACCCCAAAAAATTGTTGAAATACCAAAGAAAATGGTATTTCAATGGTAAATAAATTTAAAAAAATCGATTTTTCGGGTTTGGTTTGAATGTACGAAATGTAGAGAATAATTTTCTCTATATTTTCGTATCCATGGATCACCCTTGAATTTTGATTTTCAAACCTCTCTCGGGGGTTGAAAATTCAAAATGAAATTCTGGCAAAACTATTGACCGCACGAATTCGCTGCCGTGGAACAATTTGTAGCTTGAACCCTCAGCTACATTTTTGTCCACAGCGCCAAGCTCGTATCTCTTTATTTTCAGTGAATAGTTTTCCCAGAATTTCATTTTGAATGTTCAACCGCACTGGGGTACTGTGAATTCTACGCAGTATCATAGATAAGATTTTCTACGATTGCTCCGACAAATTTAATTTGAAAATCCTCATTTTTTTCTTATGTTTTCTTAAGGCCGGAGGCTGAATTAGAAGGTCCGAAAAATCGTTATTTTTAAATTGCTTAAATCGATAGATAAACTATCCAAGAATATATTCACAAAGTTACAGAGGCCAATTGCAAATATTTCCGAAGATACAAGGCCAAAAGCAAAGAAGATATTGATATTTGATATCGATATTTCCTCCTATTCAAAACTTTGAAGCGCGTTTTCTCCAGTTTTTATTTTCACGATTTTTCCAAATTGGCGGGCGTGATAGCGAAAAAACTAAACGACCTATTGAATCGAACCAAAGTTTATTTTATTCAGAATGAAAATCTCTTCTAAGTGAATTAAAAAAGTCGTTGAATAAAGTCTTTGTAAATAATTTTTATAGCACGTTATAGATGTTTTTAAGCAGTTTTCTTCAAACCGAGAAAAGTTATAATTTCATTATTTTTTCAGCTTGTTTTCCACCCCAAAGAAAAGGTCATAACTGAAAATTTTATCGGTTTTTCTTTGTTTCAGTCAAGAATTACGAGCTGCATGTTTCCCGCCGATCGGGTACTGCAGTGGCAAGACGCACATGGAATAGGCTGATAAATCTGCAGTCATTTATTCTTTCATGTTGAACATTTTCTTTCATACATTTCAAATATACATGCGAAGACACCGCAATGTTTATTGGGCTCACTTTCTTTTTTGCCTTGTAAAAAAAAATCCCGAAAAAAAAACGCTTTTTTGCACGTTCGAATTCACGCTCCCGCCTTGATTGTAACAAGAGTGAAGATTTGCCATCGATAGGATTTCAACACCGGCGAACCTTACGATACAGTTAATTCTCTATAATACTCAAATAAAGAAATGTAGTAGAATTTAATAGAAGATTTCTTTTCTCAAATGAGACTTTATTACACCGAATTATTTTCGTCTTCGAGGTCCGCACGAAATGATATGATACAGGTGATAAAATATTCCACGTATTTCCGATACAAAACGGGCTTTGATTGATCAGGAGCACCCGGGCCGGGGGTCTACCTGTTATATTCAGAAGAGCGCACAAATCATCGTCCGGAGATTATTCTCTCGATATTCGCGAAGGAAAAAAATTGCACACATACAACACGGATATACACGAAAGCCATCGGCGAATAAAGTTGCCTCTGATAATTGGATGTGCGCCGAGTGGACGTAAAAACAGAGCGGTGGATAAGCGCGAGGATTCGCTCGGCGTGCCCACGCGAGAACATCAGAGTGGATAGTGCCATTGACTAGCGCTTGTCCCGAGTTCGCGAATGAACTCCTCCTCGTGTAGGAAATGCATTTCCGCGTGCTACATCGTCGTTTTTTGCTACAGCGTCGTTTTTTAATATTCTTATAGCGTGAAGTTCAAAGAATACTTTAAGACCAACCGGACCCTGAAATTCTAAAAATTTACGACGTTACACCTATTTTAGTGGAACAGTGTGCGTTGGGTTAAGGTAATGCTATCGCCAGGCTTCAAACCATAGGATTTTTATAATTTTTGTTTGAGTTTCGCTAACTATATTAATAATCGTCTCTGTAAAATTTCAAGGTCGGTTATCAACCTAAATACGGAGAAAAAAAATTAAAATTGCGGATTTTTGTGAAAGAATTCCGAGACGACATGCAAAAACCCAATTTCCTGTCGCTACCAAAGTGTATATAATAGTGGGAATCCGTCAGATTCTTAAAAATCATCAGATTTACATACTTAACGCGTTACCCCCACTTGTAGCGCAAAAAAGGCCTTTTTCATGAATTTTTTTAAAAGAAAACTACAAAACTTTTTTAATCGATCAATATACCATCTTAAAGAACACATCTTGAAGAACTTTGAGTAATTTTATTATTGAAAAATATTACATTGTTTAGTGGCAAATGGCCGTTAATGAAATAATGTTTTTATATACACGGTTTGCGGTGACCAACATAGCGGCGAAGTGGATCATCTGAAAAAAAATGCGGATGGATTTAGTCAAATATAAGTATAAACTAGTCTTTAATCGAAGGATTTTAAAAAATATTCATTTTTCACAAAATGGCGGACAGTCCAAATTAATGGTTCAATTTTAACGAAAAAAAAATCGAACGATTAAAGACTACATTTTTATGTATTAAATAAGCCTGCAAAATTTCAAGAAGATCGGCTCATTAGTGTTCGATTAATCTTGGTCACCGACTTCAGAAATGCCATTTTAAGAAAAACGCGTTTAAAGTTTCAATTTCCGGTCGTTTACACAACGGATTCTTCTCTTTCAACGCTCATATCTCAGTCAATTTTGTTCGGATCGACTTGAAATTTTCAGGACATATTCTCAGATAATTATACTTCAAAAAAATGCAATGAAAAAAATCGATTTTTTCAAAATCGCAAGTGGGGGTAACCCCTGAAAACTTGTAGTAATCCAATGCTCTCAGACAAAATAACGCTTACTGACCTAATTTTTATGTAATATCAAGTTTAATTTGATCTTCCGGTATTGTATTTATTACCACTTGCTACAATAAAGAGACGCGACAGCAAGGCAACAGCTGACTGTGGTCCTAACCTCATCTCAATCATTCGAATTTCCACACATATTTCATTTTTAATCGACATATTTTAAACTCGCCTTGTTGAGGAAAACGAGACGGAGATAGAACCAATGTTGCCAAATATCAAACCTAGAAATACTGCGCGAATCGTTTGAATAATAATTTTTTCATTTTTCTAACTAGTTGTGAACATTCATTAAACAGTTTAGACATGGAACATTTTAGATATTACAAATGATTTTTTTTGCATATGTTAAAAATATAAATTGAACAAGTCTCAAGTATGATCAGTGGTATGACTAGTGTGGAGCGATAGGATTACCTTAAGGATGATTCGCGTGTAATGAAAGCGGACATCAAAGGACAGTAATACTCAAAAGAGGCCCGAACTGCTCGAAGATTGCATAGATTACCGGACTGATTGCATAGACTGCCGGAATCTCTGACTAGTGGTGAAACGACAATATTTCACAAGATCGCGTAAAATATGTACCAAAAGTTTGAACGCGATTGTCTCGAAACTACATATATTGACATGGCGGGATTGATATCTTGAGTAACTTTCACACTATTGACTTGAATTTGCACAATTAGCGTGCAAACAGTAGTCATTTTTGGTTCACGATCGCATTTTTTAATTGGATGAACCATTTGTTAATAACAATGACTTCAGCATGTTGTTTTTCAAGAGAAAAATGAGGTTTTCTTTGGAGAAGCTGTGATTTTTCGTATTTTTCGAAATTTCGAAAAGTGGATCGTGAATCCATAGCAAGTTGGAGACATTTGAAGAAAACATTTTTTGTTTTCGTTCCAGATTACGTATGGGCCTGGTAGAGATCCCGCCGTTTCGGGCCTCGCCGCTGGAGGACTGCAACGCCAACTGCAGCACCACGAACACTTTGAAAGATTTCCTTCCGAAAAAGGTACATTGTAACCACAAATATGTATATAACATGCTGGGAAAAAATGAATTTATTCCAACCAATGTGTTACAAGAAAAAAATGCACCATTCTGACCTTTCGAATTGGGCTTCCACAGAGGGATACCCCGTTAATCGCTAATGACGAACTTGCGATCACTGCGAAATTTGCTCAATTCTCTCTTCATCGTTCGCCACGTCAAAATAAACACTCACGCACGTGGAAACATAATAACGCGGTCCAACGGTACATTTATCGCGTGTTTAACTCTTCGCGTTTGAACATTCTGTACGCTCCGTTTTGAATCCTCGTCTCTGTCGATCATCAGCGATTGAAAAACCCCGCAAATGGTGCAACTTTGTATTTCGAGGGGCGCTAATTGCGCCCATTCATTTTTGGCAGTCGACCGTGTAAAGTCGAGAACAAATGTGAGATAGGTGAACACGGAAACGTTTAAATTAGTACGCATGGATAATTCGGACTGCTGAAAGGATTTCAGCAATGGGTACGAGACTTCGTTATTACACGAGTGATCGAACATCCATTGCGTTGCTACTGTCACTTGTGTCACGCCGAATTTCGCTTGCAAATTCGGGTCTAAATATGCTGTGAAAACGAGCAGATTGAGCCGGAAAATAGCGATGTACACGATGTTCAACATTTTCACAAAACTGCGTTTTCTCTTTACATGTGCGCAGGTTCTTTCCTTTATACAAAATACATTTTCATCCAATTCTTCTATTCATCGCGGACGTTTGATACAATCGAAACTCATGTCAGTGAAAATATAGTCACCTGTGGTAGACTGGCGGATTTCAGAACCGTCATATTCCGGAAATGCAATATTTTTGAAAAGTCATATCATAGGAATGGCGTATTCTCGAAATGTCGCCATGCGACGGCACTGATAATAACATCCAGTTGAAGGAAAAATGTGAGAGGCCAAATGTTTATGAATGTTCAATGTGTGGGGTGGTATTTTTGGAATTTTTTGTTTAGTTGTTAATGTGGAAAGCGAATCATTGTCAATATAACGAGAGTAACATTGTCAGCATAACAAGTGTAATATTGTCAATATAATAAGAGTAATAGTATGGATATAGCCAGAGTTACATTGTCTGGATAACAAGAATAACGTTGTTAAATATTGCCATAATAACATTGTCAATAAAACGAAAGTTACATTGTCAATATAACAAGAGTAACATTGTTAAATATAACAATAGTAAAATTCTCGATATGACAAAAGTAACATTGTTACATGCAACAATAATAAAAGTATCAATAGAACGTGAGTAACATTGCCAATATAACGAGCGTAACATTGTCAATATAACAAGAGTGACACTCTCAATCTAACAAAACGGACACGGTCAATATAACAAGAGTAACATTGTCGACATAACAAAAGTAACATTGCCAATACAATAAGAGAAAAATGGTCAATATAACTAGAGCAACATTTTCAATACACAAGAGTAACATTGTTAATATATCGCGAGCAACATTGTCATATAACAAGAGTAACATGTTACGCTCGTTAAGGGGCTATACCAGTGTGACACTTTGAAAAAATCGATTTTTTTGCTTTTTTCGACAGTTTATACTTTCAAGAATGAGATGAGATGTTTATACTTTCAAGACTTTTATACTTTCAAGAATATGAAATGAGATTATTCAAATTTGCTGACTTTATAACTCAAAGAGCAATTATCCGATTGACTTGAAATTTGAACTGAGTACTCTTGAATATATTTACTCTACAATGACGTAGGACATTTTTGATTGGATGAAAGTGGACGATTTGGCATTGAAAAAAAACGACCGCTTTATAGGCAAGAAAACAGACTTTTTTTTATAACTACTCTATTTTGTTAGATTCCGATATTTTTCGAAAATCCTACGTCATTGTACAGAAAATACCTTACAGTTTAACGACATTTTTTCCTTTTACGGTTCCAGCTACTCAATCGGCAGGAATCATGTCAGGAGTGGAGGAACTTTTTTTTTGCGTCTACGAAGGCAGCGCTTAAGTCGCTTAGATCTCAATATTTTTCGATGAAAAAATTATGTAATATAGTTCAAATATAGCCAAATATATTCTTAATTTTCCGAAACATTTAATCGAGTAAGTTTCTTCCAAAAAATTCCCGAAAATCACCCGAATTTTCAGCGTTCACACTGGTATAGCCCCTTAAAGAGTAACATAACTATGGTAATCTTGTTAAAGAGTAACATAAATACGTTACTTTTGTTTAAGAGTAACATAAATACGTTACTTTTGTTCAAGAGTAACATAAATACGTTACTCTTGTTATATGTTGCTCACGATATATTAAAAATGTTACTCTTGTTGTATTGAAATGTTGCTCTTGCTATATTGACAATGTTACTCTTATTATATTGACACTGTTACCCTTGTTATATTGACAGTGTCCGTTTTGTTACATTGGCAATATCAATAGCACTTTTGTATTATATTGACAATGTTCGTTTTTTTATATTGACAATGTTAGTCTTGTGACATTGGCAATGTTATATTGACAATGCTACTCTTGTTATATTTAACTAAATATTACAATAGTAACTTTGTTAATATAACAAGAGTAACAGAGTCAACATGACAAGAGTTACATTGCTACTATAAAAAGAGTAACATTGTCAATACAACAACAAACAAAAAACGTTATCGATATAACAAGAGTAACGAGTTACACTAACAAGTAAGTTAAAAATAGGTGAAGCTACCCACTCTACACAACGAAATTTATAGACCTTTGACCCACAACATGTCTCATTAGATTGGAAGATGATATTAATGCCTTCTGTCAATAGCAAAATTGTAGTCTAGACGTTGATGCGCTGCAGCTTTCCATATGCCGACAATTTGGCAATATAACATTCCTGGGTTTCCCATTCTAAAAAGCCAGAAATTGATAGCCATTTCTCGCGTTTTGGAAGTCTGTTATTTATGGACTATGAAGTTTCTGGATTCTGACAGCTTAACGTCGCCTGGATCGGCATAGGTTTTCAGCAGTTTCATGCATGTGCATTAGGAAATTGCGGCCGTGTGGAACATTTCGTTAGAGCTGGCATAGTGCACTGAGAAAAATGTGGGGTAAAACGAACGGGATCGTAAAAAGCCACAAGGCCACACGAAGGAACACTGGAAATAGAAGAAAAAAAAACGCTTCAGGAAAATGAGCAATAAAACTAAACCTTCTACATGATATCGACATTTTTCCGTGGCGACGAAAGGGGCAACGTTGTAAAATAATTTAAACGGAGGTAGATACATCTTTGCCTCGTCAGAATTCGATCTTTTTTTATTCTTTTTCAAATTTAATAATTATAATTATCCAAAATCTTTCTACGCAGATTCAGATTTCGGATTCTTGATGTCAATCGAAAAAAGCTTGGTGCGATTAACGTAGCGTAAGTTGAGGGAAAAAATCGGGCGACTGTAAAAAAAATCGTTTTTACTGTATTACACAGATTCCAACTTTCAACACTATAAAAATGTTGAGATCGTCCCAGCGGCGATCGTTGCTCCGCGCACGTTACGCCGTTATTTTCCATTAAAGTCGAGCGGATTTAGCCGATAATTGGACGCGTGCCGAGTAACTTGCACGCCGGACACAAACGGCTATGTAATTCTCTACGATTCCGTGCGCTCGTTGTGCCATAAACGTGAGAATCATACGGTGGAGGATATCGGGATGATGCCCCGGACTCCCCGTGCCGACGGTCAAGAATACGGAGCGAAGGCCGAGAATAAAGGGAATGCGAAAGACGAAGCAATAAAAATAACTTTTTGTGAGTGGATGCGATTTTTTTTTCAATCTCGTCTGTACGAACTGCAAGGATACGCGGAGTGGGAAAAACTCGGCTTGTTCCTTACCTTGCGGATATTGTTATTACTAATATTATTATTGTTTTATTAACAATTATTTCGTGTCTTTGCACAGAAAAATAATCTCTCGTTTAAACTAGTACAGTCGTGCTGTACATTGAATCGGAATAAATTAGAAGATGGCTAGTTTTTTGACAGGTGATTTTGTCGGTGCCGCGGGATGAAGAGGGATGGGGGTGGATTGATGCCAAACTAAAACCCCCACAAGATCGGCGCCGGGAGACAAAATGTTCAGAAAAATCCGGCCTTTATTTTTGTCCACGGCGCCCAAGTCGTGGAAGTTTATTTTGGGGGTGAAAAAGTCGGGTGACATTTGGAAAAATAAATTTTAATTCGATAACTCTTTATGAAAAATTCATAAAATTCTTGTTCAAATGGGAACGTTGTAGCCATTGAAAAGACGCGTCGAACGAGTATTTGATCATCGCTCTCCAATAATATCTTTACCCCCAAAAAAATTGTTGCAGTATCAATGAAAAAAATTGTTTATTGTATAACTGAAAAACAATCGACTTTTCGGGGATGGTTTCAATGTACGAAGTGTAGAGAATAATTTTCTCTATATTTTCGTTTCTATGGACCACCCTTGAATTTTTCTTTTTCCACCTCCTCTCGGGGGTTGAAAATTAAAAATGAAATTCTGGGAAAACTATTTACGGAAAATAAAAAGATGCAAGTTTGGCGCTCTGGACAAAAATGTAGCTGAGCGTGCAAGCTACAAATTGTTCCACGGCGGCGATTTCGTGCGGTCAATGGTTTTCCCAAAATTTCATTTGGATTTTTCAACCCCCGAGAGGGGTTGGAAAATTTTAATTCAAGGGTGGTCCATAGAAACGAAAATGAAAGGAAAATGATTCTCTTCATTTCGTACATTTTAACCATACCCGAAAAATCGATTGTTTGTTAGTCATTCAATAAACAATTTTTTTCGGTATTTCAACAACTTTTTTGGGGGTGACCATATTATCGGAGAGTGATGATCAAATACTCGACGGACGCATCTTTTCAAGGGCTACAACTTTTTCAAAATTTCACCCCCAAAATGAACTTCCACGACTTCGGCGTTGTGGACAAAACTAAATCCCGGATTTTTCTGAACATTTTGTTCCCTTCATCCCCTAAAAAAACCCTGCACTCCGATTTTTAGGCAAACTGGGATTTAGCACCCGCGGCACTTACAGAATCACCTGACAAAAAACTGGGCCCTCTTGTAATTTTTTCTGATCACGGGGTTTTTCCAGCGACAGCACGACTGCACTAAACGCGCGAGTTGTAAATAGAAATTGAACGTGCAAATCATCAATGAAAGTTATTCAACGACGAGGAAATAAAAACAGGGGGTCAGTATATGAGAAAATACTGGAAGAAGTCGATAACGAAATGCCAGCAACGCGTTTGTCACGATTTAAATGGAAATTCATGGATAATGGAAATGCCATCGATAATCAGTCACAGCCGACCTCTCAAGAATGCCGAGAAATTTGGGGGAAGTAAATAAGGTAAAAGACAGGATAAAAAAAGCGGAAGAACAAAAAAGGCCTTGCGAAGTTGAAAAACGGTTGAAAGAAAATTGCGTTATTAAAGTTAAAATTAATTACGTTGAAAAAGATCGCGAATCGATTTGTTGTTTATTAAACAACGGTATTTTCAGCGATTAATTTTTGTTGACCATTGGTTTTTATTTCTTACAGTTTGAAGAAAATGTGGCAGCTGAATGTCCATGAAATTGGACACTTGTTATTTCTCTTGTTGTTGTGCCGAGATTTATTATTTTACAGTGAAAGCTATTATTTACAGCTTTCTATTATTACTCTATTTTTGTGGCGCGATTTATTATTTTACAGTAAAAGCAATCTTTTTACTTAAAGAAAAAAAAACGAGCTGAATACTATACTCGGGTTCTCAATGGTTGCGGAATTCTAAAAATGGAGGAAAAGCAAATGCATATCTTTGACTGAAATGAGCTTTGACCTGGGCCAATACTTGGATGGGTGATCGCTTGGCCCACCGGCTTGCGCACTGAGAAGGAGGTAGAGCTTGGATATCGGAGCTTTTTCTATCACTAGATAATTAGTTCTATTAGGTATTATTTCGATATCAATAAGTTGTAATATTGAAATATCGGTATTTCAACATTTCCTCATCTTTACGGGACACCTTGATTAAAAACGTTAGAAGCTTGAGAGTGAAGATGGAAGTTATAGAAATAATAGTGTGTAGATAACAAGAAAAAGTTGCACGGTCGACTCTCCGATTTCGATTAAATTTGGCATGCTTGTAGAATGGGTAAAAATAGGCGACACGTATTTTTTTATATCTGCGGAACCAGATTTTTAAGGGGTGAAACGCACCCTCTCACATAGGGGTGGTTTTCGTTTTTCGTCGATAACGTTATCGTTCTCATCTCCAATGTATAGTACACGGTAACATAAACATTGTTGCAATTTGATTTTTTTCTTCATATCTCGTACCGTTAAAACGTTATCGACGGAAAACGAAAAAGACCCCGATTTTTGAGGGGACGTTTCAACGCTTAAAAATCGGGTTCAGCATGCCGAATTTCATCGAAATCGGAGAGATCGACCTCGCAACCTTTCCTTGTTGAAACCACAATATTTATTAAGGGGTTACCCCCACTTGCGATTTTGAAAAAATCGGTTTTTTTTATTGCATTTTTTTGAAGTATAAGTATCTGAGAATATGTCCTCAAAATTTCAAGTCGATCCGAACAAAATTGACTGAGATATGAGCGTTGAAAGAGACGAATCCGTTGTGTAAACGATCGGAAATTGAAACTTTAAACGCGTTTTTCTCAAAATGGCATTTCTGAAGTCGGTGACCAAGATTACTCGAACACTAATGAACCGATCTTCTTGAAATTTTGCAGGCTTATTTAATACATAAAAATGTAGTCTTTAATCGTTCGATTTTTTTTTCGAAAAAAAGTGGCCGTTTTATAGCCAAAAAAACGGCCGTTTTTTTTCGTTAAAATCGAACCATTAACTTGGACTGTCCGCCATTTTGTGAAAAATGAATATTTTTTAAAACCCTTCGATTGAAGACTAGTTTATACTTATATTTGACTAAATCCATCCGCATTTTTTTTCAGATGATCCACTTCGCCGCAATGTTGGTCACCGCAAACCGTGTATATAAAAACATTATTTCATTGACGGCCATATGCCACTAAACAATGTAATATTTTTCAATAAAAAAATTACTGAAAGTTCTTCAAGATGTGTTCTTTAAGATGGTATATTGATCGATTAAAAAAGTTTTGTAGTTTTTTTTTTTTAATTAATGAAAAAGGCCTTTTTTTTGCGCTACAAGTGGGGGTAACGCCTTAAAAATCACCATCTTTCATTAAGATCTTCATTTATTATACATTTCTAAACATGCTCTGCTATGTTCTTACATATATCCAACCCAACATAAAATAAATAAACGAACAAAAAACAAACAATAGGAACTTTTATGCAAATAAAAAGTAGTAAACAAGCACAATTAAAATGAGGAAATTTTATGCAAGTCAGCGTACGTTTCGTCTTTGAAAGACGACCTTACCTTATTGCAAGTGTAATCCGGCGAAGAAAAAGCCCTTTCTGATACCACACTCGTGGATAAGCAAGTTTTCACTTCAGAAAGATTCAACGTATAATATTTTACGGCTGTTAAACGTAGTAAAAAAACAAGTAAAAGTAACTTACATGAAAATGATAACAATTGTAATGATATTTTAATGTTTTCAACTCTGATATCGAAATATCGATATTATTCGAGTCCAATATCGGTTTGTCAATATCGAATTTTTGGTCTGCCCGAGTCGAAATTTAGACCCTCCTTTGAATGCTCGAGAACCTATTTCCTTTGTAACGCACAGACCGCCGCCCTCCTTTGACTCCCCTTGAACCTAAATGGAGAAATTTGCACCGTTGGCGACCCTCCTTTAGCCCTACTGAACCTTCTATTCAACCTCCTGAGCCTCCTTTAGGCCTATGGGCTCGGCTTGCGTGAACCTACACAACCTCTTTTGGCCTAAAGTCCTATCTGTACCCTACAGAACGTCGTTTGAATCCAAAGCAGAAGGAAAATGAAAGATTGGATCCAAAGGAGGTTCTGTAGGGTCAAGCTATATCTGAAAAATAAATTATATGTGTGAATTAAAAATATGATGTTTGATTATTTATTATAAGATTGATTTATTAATTCGAAACATATACATACATTGTCACAACTATAAATTATTTCGTGTAACTTAAAAAAACGTTATATTAAACGTATACTATATATGCACTATAGTATAGTACAAATATAGTATACGTTAGTAGTCCAGTAAAGTACGCTGGTACTACATTTGTTTGTGTGTTTTCAAGTTTATTTCATTATTATAAATAAATGATATATAGTTTATCTGAAAATATTTTTTAATTATAATTATCCCTTCTTTGGAATATCGGTGAACTGCGGATGGGAGAGAAGGGGGGGGGGCGGAGGGCAGCATATTGAAGTAGGCTTAAAGGAGGGTTAGTAGGGTCAGAAGAGGTTTAAAGGAGGGCTAGGAGGCTCTGCGAGCCACCGGTGAAAGGAGTCAAAGGAGAGTTAGTAGGGCGAAAGGAGGTTTAAAAGAGGGTCTGTAGGTTTGCGTAAGCATTAAATCAGGCTCACTAGGG
Source organism: Ophion obscuratus (assembly GCA_964007375.1). NCBI lineage: Eukaryota > Metazoa > Arthropoda > Insecta > Hymenoptera > Ichneumonidae > Ophion > Ophion obscuratus. Next base: position 37,933,497 of record OZ023319.1, on the reverse strand, counting down.
TTTAAAGGAGGTTCAGATGAACCTACTAAACCTCCTTTGAGTGAAAAAGTCCAATTTCTGCCACTTTTGGAGGTTCAGTAGGTTCTGATATACATGTTTTTGAGATTTCCATTTGAACCTCTTGAACCTCCATTGAATGACAAATTGGGATCGAAAGGAGGTTTAAAGGAGGGTCTAAATTTCGACTCGGGTGACATTCCGGTTTTTCGATATAATTAAAAACCGGCATTGATGCTCGAGTGGGAGGCAGTTGACTAAGTTTCTGAATCCACATTTCCCGAATAATTTTCCTCGCTTGCCTCGGGTTTCTCTCCTCTCTACACTCGTCTGTCTCCTACTCTCTAAATACACACGCACTCTCTTGCAGGGATTCATTCTTGAATTTTGCTCTCCGCCTCGTCTTAACTCGAGCGTGCAATTTCGTTCGTGCAAGTTGCAACGTAGACCCGCCGATCTTTCGCCGTATCTATCATTTCTTCAAGGTCTTCGAGGACTATCAGGGTCTTCAAGGAATATCAAAGATTTCGAGCAAATATGGAACGCATTGCACGACGTTGAAGTTTGCATCCTTGGATATCGGCGAAAATTATTTCTTTTTTTCCCAAATTTCTTTCGGCAGATGTGACCTACGAAAATTAAGCATTTTAAGGCGTCTTCTCACTTTGCAATTTTCACAAAATCGATTTTTTTTCATTGCTTTTTTCAAAAGTATACATGTCCAAAAGTATCATACTAAAATTTTACGAACATCGGAGAATAACTGTATTTTTGTGTAACCTTTACTTCTCTACCTGAGCACATTAATCTGCTCGTTAAAGACTTTAAGGGGTAAGGCTACTGTAAATTTTTTGAAAAATCGATTTTTTTTATTGGCTTAAAAAATAGTTTAAACCCTCTAGTTTAAAAATAGTTTAAATCCTTTTAACTTCTTTTTTAAATTTTTTCCAATAAAAAACTATTCGCAAAACTTTAAACGCGTTTTTCTCGAAACATGGTTTTTCAAAATGGCACGCAGCATAACTCGAACAATTTTCATTTTTTTTACTTGAAATTTTAACCAGATGTGAACATTTACATTATCTTGAGAATGTCGATCGGAATTTTCAAGAACTTTATTTATTGATTTTTTTATTAACAAAAAACTTGCCGTTTTTTTCGTCAAAAATCAATTTTTTTTTTCAAACGCACGCCAAATCCACAAAAATTGATACTTTTTAAAATCCGATCGACATTCTCTAGCTATAGCCCTCTAGATTAATGGTTTTTTTTTGTTCTAGATTCAAAAGTGCACCAGTGGTGCTGCGTGCCGCGGAGCCCTAGAACAAAACATGTCCCGGGAAGATAGCTGTGGAACCGCCATTTTTTTTTTTTTTTACTGTAAACAAATTTTATAATAAAGTTTAATGTATGCCCGATAACACCATTAAAAGTTTTTTTTCAAATACCTTCAATTTCGGGAGCAAAAAATTAGTGAAAAAAACCTTTTTTTTTGGGCCGTTACAGTGGCCTTACCCCTTAGACGCGTTTTTCTCGAGAGAACGTTGTTCGACGGCTTGTTGATAAAATCATTGAAACTACTGAACTTCCTTATGAAATTTTAACCACATATTCTTCACAACTATAGCTATAGCGCATATCAAGGATTTTTTTATTTTTAATTTTACTTTTCTTTGCCCAATACGGTGAAAAACACGTTTTTTTTTGTTTTCTCAAAAAAGTCCGCCATTTTGTTTATTTTTGCATATATCAAAAATCGTATGATATGCGCTACAGCCATTAATATACAGAATCAAAACCGTTTGATTTTTTTGTTTCGGATGATCCATCTCCGAGATTTCCGAGAAAAAAATCATGAAAATAGCCTTTTTTAAGCGTCTGAATTGAGAAGACCCCTTAAGCGTTTTAAACACACACACACATATACGCACGCACGCGCGCGCACACACACACACACACACACACACACACACACACACACACACACACACACACACACACACATTTATATATATATATACACACATATCTATAGACGAAAAGATGATTTTAAAGAAATTTTATTTCACGGATAGTTGTAGTCCCAACATTTGAACAGTTAGTTAGAAAAAATAGGCGATCGTCCTTAAAACAGCCAGATGGGCTGATAGCCAACCGTTCATACGTATAACAGGTTCGAGATATTCTTTCCGCATATAGATGTATGCATATGAAGGAGGGTGGCTTCATCAAACAGAGTTCGCACATAGAGAAGAGGTACGACAGGAATCGTAGAATCCACTTATTAGGCACTATGTAAATTCCATTTCTATGTGCCAGATGTTCACGAGAGCGTATATATACGTAAACACGTCGTATCAGTGGACATACAACGTCACCGCATGCAAACGAAGACGACGAGAAATATTGGTGCGCACTCGAAGAGAAGCTAATAATAATTCTAATTGTTCCGTCATCGCTGTCTCCACGTGAAACTTTCGTCTTATAGACGAAAATTTGCGCGTGCCATGAATAGCTATGCTGAAGTTTGCATCGTTGGGATGCCAATGAAAATGTATTTGTTCTTCGAACAGCAGACATTTTCTTTCGGCCAGTTCTACGAGAGTGGCTCGAACGTTTTTGAGGATCCTCATTGGAGATCCACAACGGGAAATCCGCGAAAACCGTGGCATTTTTGGTAAACTGAAATTCCAGCATATAGTAGGACATGCTTTGACCTATCAAAAGCACCTAGACGACCTGAAAAAAAAACCTAAATTTTTTTTTAAAAAAATCTGAAAAAAATGTCAACGTATTGAAAACGAAAACTGCAACATTTTCCCCTCTTCATATTTTGTCTCTAACTCAATAGTTTTCGAGATACGCCAATCAATCGTTCGGACGATTCTCCGAGGTTCGGCCAGAAAAATTTCAGAAAAATATTCTGAAAAAAATAAAGCGAATTCGAAATAAAAAATAAAAAAGTTTCTCCTCTTGCTATTTTGTTGTAAACGCCATACTTTTCGAGTTAAGCCATCCTACTCATCAGAGTTTCGAGCGAAAATTGTAAAAAAAAATCTCAGAGGAAAATTTTGAAAATATTCCAGGCGATCCGGTATAAATATACGCAACTTTTTACATCTTTGATATTTCCTCTCAAACCCTATAGTTCTTGAGTTACGTAGGATCTTACAAAATTTGTCTTTTTTAGTAAAAAAATGAAATAACTTTGCCAAAAAAAAATCGCACGAAACTTAAAAAGAAACGAAAATAGAGCTCCTGCTACCCCGTTCAAGTTTATCATGGATAAACATGACAACTTTTTTCCATAAATCATTCGCCCAATTTTCGATGGTCGAAAAAAAGCCGAAAAACAGTCACGTACAATAGTGCGTACCGGGTCGAAAAAGGATCATAAAAATATTTCAAAAAAGCAAAACAAAGCTGCATTTCTTCCCTTCAAAACGCCGTTCGGTAAATTTAGTTATCTTTTTTTTTGACGAATCTATGTAACTTTTACTGCGGCAAGAAATATCGACTGGTGTATTCAAACTTTTGAGCGGCAGTGTATGTCCAACGATCCTTTCGCCGTTTTCGCTGAACATTCGGTATCTCAATACCCTCTGCAATGCAAATTTTGTACACGTATATAAACGTCAACGGAGGAATACACGACGTTGAGACGAACCATCGTTATCGGAGCCTGACGATAAAGTCTTCGCGTGTCTTTGAGATGGAAACTCGAACGTTTTGTCACGTTCACGAGGCTGGCTTTTTTAGATTTGACTTTAAGGGCTTCGTCAAAGTTCTTCCGAATGGGAATCGTCTCTGGTCGAGTAAAATACATCCCACGCCTATTTGCGTCAAACATAAATGTACAGGGTGTCCCTCCTATCTCCGCCACCTAAAATAACTTGGTAATTATCGACGTCACAAAAAACTGTTCCAGACAATAGTTGTACGGTGTGAAGGGGGCCATCAAATGTGACCAATCTTATTCATTTAGGTGGAGGCGCTGACGCACAGTGAAAGTCACCTCGACTTTTTTAACCCTTTAAAGCATACATTTTTCCTTACGTGCAATCAGCTCAAAACTTTGTACTCGGGGGTTTTCGGGATCGCTGATTACAAATATGCACTCAAAATTTGGAAATTCAAGATGGCGGATCCAATATGGCGGACCATAAATGCAAAAATCGTTTGATGAAAGCGAAATTTGGTACTCGGGAGTTTTCGGGGTCGCTGATTACAAATCTGCACTCAATATTTGAAAATTCAAGATGGCGGATCCAATATGGTGGACCACAAATGCACAAATGGTTTGATGAAAGCAAAAGTTGGTACTCGGGGGTGTTCGGGGTCGCTGATTACAAATCTGCACTCAAAATTTGGAAACTCAAGATGGCAAATCCAATATGACGGACCAAAATGCTGACAGTAGCTTGATGAAGATGAAACTTCATATATAGGGGTTTTTTGAGTCGTTGAATTCGAATCTCAGTTTAAAATTGAACAATAAAAATGGCAGTTCCAATTAAAATAAAAAAAAGCAAAAAAAAGTAAGAGAAAAATAAAAAGAATATGAAGCCAGAAACTCGCTACGTCCTCGCCGATAGCTCCGGGTAATGCTACAAGCGTAATTCTATTAGAAATTCAGTATAACAGAATCAACATATTGAGCAACGTCGATGTTTTAGTAATTCCAGTAAAACCTCCAGCTTTGGTCCGCCGTACTGGATTCGCCATTTTGAATTTCTGGATTTTGCGCTCGAATTCGTAATCAGCGACCCAAAAAGCGTCTCTGAATTCATTTTTTGTGTATGGTTTACCTGCTAGATTAGGCACACTTACATTTATTGTCTAAAAAACGTGTTTTTTTTTGTACTGTAGTGATGATCAATATCCACTAATTGCAACATAAGCCCTTAATAGTGACATTTTAGTAACAATTGATCTCCTAACATCCTAAATATACATTTACATTCGTCGTTATGCGCAAAAAAAAATGTATTGAAGAAAACCAGAGTGGAAATAGGTGACATACCAGTATGTCACTATGCTTCGGAGGGTTAAATGGAATGGTACGTTTTTTTCAACCATTTTGTGGAGCACCTCAAGCCGCATGAAAAACATTGCGGAGTCAAAGTCGTTCAAGGCCATTCAAGGTCACCTATTAAAATGAAATACAAATCTAAATATCTCGGATCGCTACAAAATATTTGGCAGTGATCCGAGATATTTACATTTGTATCATCGATACTGACCTTTAATGACCTCGAACGACTTTGATCCCCTAATGTTTTTCATGCACATTTGATGGCCCCCTTCACACCGTACAACTTTTGTCTGGATCATTTATTTGTGACGTCGATAATTACAGATATTCGGGTGGCAGAGATAACAGGGACACCCTGTATATGTGTGCATAAGTATGTACTGAATATAGGTACATCACGGTGTAGCTATGGATTTTATGTAAGTATATCCATTTCTATCTTCTATTGCCTCAAGCTCCACAGCTCCACGTGCTATCCCATAAGTCTCTCTTTCTCCTCGACTACCCTACCTCTCCCGATCCATGTAGCCTTTAGTATCTCGATTCTGTGGCATCTCTCGTTAGTGTTTCTCCTCCTCCACCTTTCTCACTCTCTTCTCATCGCTGTATTTCTCCATCTTCGTCTTAGTTATTATCCTGGCAGCATCGCTTTTGCTTAGCTATTCCTATTCCGTATATGCTCTTCTCTCTCTCTCTTCCCCCCCTCTCTCTCTCACTCTCTGCTTTACATATACCGAATTCTGCATCGGATTCTTGATTCTCCGCTGAGGGCGACTAGCGTATAACTATTATGTACCATCGAAAGGAGTTTAATTCCACTCTTGCTATAGTTGTTCCAGCATCGGGTTTTCGATCATCTCTTGCACTTTTGCCTTGTATATGTATTCAGGGTGGCTCGGTCTATGAAATCCAAAAGTAAAATCTAGATTCCTCGTATCTATACCTATCCAAATTGCCCTCATGTATATTAGCTTTTTAGTTTTTTCAAAGTCTTTTTTAGTTTTCGAGAAAACTAAAAAACAAAAAGCCCAAAACTAGATTAGTCGGGTTTAGTTTTCGAAAAAAAAGGTTTTTAATATTTTTTAATGGGTTTTCCTGTAGCATAGATTTTTATTGTTTCTTTGTTGTGCATGCACTTTCCTCTTAGCAATTTCAAAACCCATTGCGAATCATTTAGACTAGTAATAGTATGTTTTTATTCTCTTGGAGTTTAGTGACTGATCCTTTTAAATCTATTTCGATATTTCCATCAAAATCCAAGGCACCCGCGTTGGTGTTAAGGGAGGAGATACCTTTAGACGAGGACAAGATTTACTGCTTTTTTTAAGCACGAAAGATTTCTTCACGATTTTTGAGACTTAGGGTAAGTTTTATTACTACATTTGGCTGTTACATGGAATTTTTCTTTATTCATGGCGGTGATATGGCACGGCCTTCTGAACAGCATTTTTAAAACTGGCGTGATGAGACAAAAACTAATCGACTGATTCTGATGAATTTGGGTATAAATTTTTGTAACCTGATTATCCGAAACAAGACCCAAAATGTTTTTGAAAATAAAAAAGTCTTTTTTTATCGCAACATGCAGTCATTTTTTCGGGAAAATTCGATCTGTTCGTTTCAAAGATTGCCATCTTTCATTTCATTTAATCGATTTTCAATACTTCCCAAAAGTTGTACGGTGTGAAGGGGGCCGTGCAAATGCGACCAATCTTTTTCATGTCGGTGGAGGCGCTGACGCACAGTGAAAGTCACCTCGACTTTTTTAAATGGAATGGTACATTTTTTATCTACCATCTTGTGGAGCACTTGAAACCGCATGAAAAACATTAGGGGGTTGAAGTCGTTCAAGGTCATTCAAGGGCACCTATTGAAATGAAATAAAAATCGAAATATCTCGGATCACTACAAAATATTTGGTAGTGATCCGAGATATTTAGATTTGTATCATCGATACTGACCTTGAATGACCTTGATCGACTTTGACCCACTAATGTATTTCATGCGGCTTGAGGTGGTCCTCAAGATAGTTGAAAAAATGTACCATTCCATTTTAAAAAAAAGTGCAGGTGACCTTGACTGTGCGTGAGCGCCTCTACCGAAATAAAAAATATTGGTCGCATTTGATAGCCCCCTTCACACCGTACAACTTTTGTCTGGAACATTTTTTTGTGCCGTCGATAATTACCGAGTTATTTCGGGTGGCAGAGATAAGAGGGACACCCTGTGTGTGTGTGTGTGTGTGTGTGTGCGTGCGTGCGTGTGCGTGCGTGCGTGTGTGTGTGTGTGTGTGTGTGTGTGTGTGTGTGTGTGTGTGTGTGTGTGTGTGTGTGTACATAGATATTGTATGTAGGTGAAACTTCTTGCAATTTCCTCTCGAGACGTTCACCTCTGTCCGACTGGCCGCTCGTTACGGTCTCTGCAAATATTTGCGAGGGAAGATTGAATCGACAATCAAGAGCTCTCAGGGTCTCGTGGCGTCCTATGATTGGAGCTATCGGTTCACTCGAGTCTCGCCAACTAATGCGATAGGCGTACTATACGATAGGCGTGTAAAACGAATTCCTTGAAATCGAATATTTATATATTTCTGGTACTCCCCCCACCCTGCGGGTTTGTGCGCCGTGACAAAAATCGCATGGACGGTTGTGCGGATGAAAAAGGCATGTAATGAAAAACTGCTCTCCGTCGATTCATTGTGACTCGCGTAGCCGACGAAATGTGACGGCATAGAACACAAAAAGTCTCCGCACTAAACATTTTCGAACGCGATTTTGCGCTGTCAAAAGAGGTGACTGGCGCGGCGCAAGACTGAGGGGAAAAAAAGAAACGCGACGTGCGAACGAGGAGAGATACCACCCATGCAGAAATTTTGACCGGGATACCCTATTTCCGATCAAATCCCGATCAGGATTTATCATGGATTCCCCAAAACCGGTATCCCGGTTAGAATCCAACTTGCATCAGTATCGGCATATGTACGACGACGATGGCATCATTTTGAAAATTTTGGCGTCACGTGTATTTTCTGTATTACTATGGAATTCCTATCTATAGATAGGAATTTCTGTCTATTCCTATCTATAAAATTCTGTCTATTCCTGTCTATTCCTATCTTTAAAATTCCTATCTATAGATAGGAATTACATAGTAATACCGAAAATACACGTGATGCCAAAATTTTCAAAATTATGCCATCGTCGTCGTACATATTCCGATACTGATGCAAGTTGGATTCTAACCGGGATACCGGTTTTGGGGAATAACTCTCTGTTTATACCCACCGACATGTCGGTGGGTATAAACATGTATTTAAGACAAATTAAAATCAAATTCACAATGATTAGATTAAAATTTACACCAACCGTGAGTTCTTACGTATTTGGAGAGAAAACATTTCGTCGAGGCAAATAAATTTTTGCAAAAAAAGTTGTGAGTTTCAAATATTACATTATAAATATGAAAAAAATCACAAAATGAGTTGTGAATTTCCTCAAGTTGAAGAAAATAAAAATCGAATTCACGACAGTTATATTAAAATTTACACCACAAGTGTAAACATATTTTGAGAGAAAACATTGTGTTGAGGCAAAGAAATGTTCGCACAAAAAGTTATATGCAAAAATTTCTTTGCTTCGAGGCAATGTTTTCTCTCAAAATACGTACGAACTCACTTTTGGCGCAAATTTTAATCTAATCATTTTGAATTTGATTTTAATTTGTCTTAAATACGAAAAAAATCACAACTAATTTTGTGATTTTTTTTGTATTTATAATTTCTTGTCAATACATTTGCATTCACAGATTTTGATGTGAATTTTTTTTAATTCACATCAAAATCTCGCGATGAGCGCGATCTGCCATTTGAATCTTTGGACAAATTTTTTTTATTGATAGTTTAATGCACCAAAACTTTATAAATGTTATTTATTTTTATAATAAATTTAACATGTCATAATTCCATTTTTGACATTTTATTTCAGCCTGTGTTCACCCGTGATCCTTCCCAGATTCCTCAATGATTCCATGGGGAATCTATTTAGAGTCATTAAAGGATCCGGTTCTGGATCCCTAATGGAATCCAGTTTACGGATCTTACATTTAGTCTTCGAATCTGATCCGATATCGGACTAGATCCCGACTGGGAGCCCGGGATACAAGTCAGAATCCAGCTGTATCCCTGCCAAAATTTCTACACGGGCAGTATTGATAACGCCTGGGCTCGAATCGCAAAATGCGAACCGTCGATAGATTCGTTTGTCAAACCCTCGCAGTGAGATATCGAATCGAATCTGGTGAAGTATGCCTCGAGAGATAGGGGGAGAGAGAGAGAGAGAGAGAGAGAGAGAGAGAGAGAGAGAGAGAGAGAGAGAGAGAGAGAGAGAGAGAGAGAGAGAGTGAAGTGAAAGTGGAAAAATGTTCCGCTCGATGTCCTTTTTTCTCCCTGGTATATAAATTCGACTTTCCTCTCGCGATACGTTTTTCTTTTTCTTCCATCTCAGATGGAAATCGGGCAGACCCTATTCAAAATCTTATTGGACTAATGTACGTATAGATACAGGGTGTCTCAGAACTGATGGGAGTCCCTGAAATGGGGGGTTGGGGGTGAAATTCTGAGTTGATTGATATAAGCATGTATGGGTCTCAGATCAACCCCTGAATTATTATTAATTTTTAAAGGCGGGCCAATCAGGTGCGCTCCATGAGCCTACCGGCACCCCTACACGCGCCTACATGAGCTCACCCTCAACCCCCCATTTCCAGGACTATCATCAGTTCTGGAATACCCTGTATACGCAAATGACAGATATTCGCCTTCCAATCGTGGTACACCTCAGGATATTGAATTTCCAGAAGTGTCGAAGGGAACTACATACATATATTGGATTACAGCTGGCTTTCGCCTCATTCTGCACCCCTGTGCGCAAAAGACACCCCCGCAGGTTTGGCATTGTTGCAAAGGCGTTGCTTGTGGTCTCGACGACAAACATCGTGCAATTCGATTATCTAAGCGCTATATATATAAGTGTATCAATTTTACTCACTCAAAGTGGCATTGTTGGCCCTCGATTGATCGGTCTGCGACCTCAGCTGTCGCAGACGATTGAGTTTGCTCTGCTGCTGATCCAGTCGGTGCCTCAATCTTGCCAGTCTGTCCTGCTGTGCGGGCTCCTGGTTTTTGTTCCAATTGCAAAGATCGAAAAACTTTAGTTGGGTCAATGTATACGGATGCATGAGGGTGAAGATTCACGACGTTGAAGTTTGCAACATAAGAATGCGGAGGAAATTCATTTGTCGGAAACCGCGCAAATTTTTCGGTGCAGTCAGCCTAGGCTAAGAACTCTAATGTTTTTTGGTATCCGCAGTGGGGATCAACAACATAATTGTGCTCAAAATGTTGAATAGTGATGAATAGTGATGTAAATTAATATAATAAATATTTGTATAAAATAATATGATGAATAGGAATATAGATTAATACAATGAAAAGTAAATAAGGGATATAGCGACAACAAATGCAGGGTTTGTAAAATGGAAGTGGAAAACCAAGGAAAAAATAAAAAAATAAATAGGAGAAGATCTGAAAAAATGGATAGGACATAAAGAAGGAGAGCAAATCGATAGAAAAATACAGACAGTGCTAAAAAAGGAGCCTGTAACTGAACTATGTATGTACATAAAGCACTTTGGGAATCTGATTGGGAAAATAGTAAACGAGGAAGCGAATGCGAGACAAAACGAAAGGCAAAACGAAAATGGGATATAAGTTAGAAATAAGAAAAAAATGTTGTAAGGGAAAACGTGTATGTCTTCTATGTGTAAACAACCTCAAGGGGTACAACTGAAATCATAAATACTACTACTACTATAATAAAAAGCAATATAAAATAATATAATAAATAGTAATATAAAATAATATAATAATAGGTTATTAAAAAAAACGATATTCTGTTGCGTTCCAATGATGCAAACTTCGACAACATGGGAAATCAATGGGATATTATTGACACGCAATGACATATTATTCAGCGGGTGAAATAATCCATGATAGGTTTTTCGGAACTTTTGTCCGCAACGAGTGGACCTAAATTTCCACAGGTAAAGTCCGATTATTGGAGGAAGGGCCTATACCTCTCGGGTATTCGTATTTTAAGAAAAAATCACTGGTGAATTTATAGCACGGTAAACTGTACTTGAAAAAGGTTGGGAAATGCAGTTTAGGTCGATGACATGATCTAAACACGCATTTTGACACCCGAGCCATTGCATTTTATGAAAAACAAAACGGAGAAAAGGTCCGAAAACTATGGTATAGATAATCAAACAATTGTGACATTGGCATCAGTTTGGGCTTGTCATCTAACGGTACAAGCAGCGGCGTATGGTGTTGAAGTTTGCATCGTTAGAACGCAACGGCAGTTTATTTACGTTTCATTTTCCATACTTTTATTATTATAGCAGATCTTTTTTTATAGATTTATATTGTAGATTGCTAGCTAAAAATCTTCAGAAATGGTTGAAGGATCTTTTTAGGCCAAATCTGCCAGACAAAATTAAAGGATTTCAAATATGTTCGTTTTTGTTGCATTCCAATAATGCAAACTTCAACCTCATCAGCGCGCTTCGGCAAAAACTGACGCACGTCATCACGTTGTACCAAGAAATGCATTTTAATGGAGCTTATTATTGGTAAAATTTTCCACTTTCTATCTGATTATACCGCTATCTCATTATGCACAAACAAAAGCAGCCTTATACTTGTAAAATCAATCAAAACGACCAAGGTATTATTACTCGCCGAGTTATCGTTCATCGTGATTCGTGCGCTGTAGCGATCAATTCGGTAATTATGCATTTTTAGGACTTTTTCGAAAAACGACGGAAATATTTTTTTGCCATGAGCTGCTCTAATTGGTCACCACTATTGATTTTCGTCATGGGAGGCTGACATTTTCTATTAAGGCGTTACCCCTACTTGTAGCGCAAAAAAGGCCTTTTTCATGATTTTTTTAAAAGAAAACTACAAAACTTTTGTAATCAATCAATATACCATCTTAAAGAACACATCTTGAAGAACTTTCAGTAATTTTTTTATTGAAAAATATTACATTGTTTAGTGGCAAATGGCCGTCAATGAAATAGTGTTTTTATATACACGGTTTGCGGTGACCAACATTGCGGCGAAGTGGATCATCTGAAAAAAAAATGCGGATGGATTTAGTCAAATATAAGTATAAACTAGTCTTTAATCGAAGGATTTTAAAAAATATTCATTTTTCACAAAATGGCGGACAGTCAAAGTTAATGGTTTGATTTTAACGAAAAAAAAACGGCCGCTTTTTGGCTATAAAACGGCCATTTTTTTCGAAAAAAAAATCGAACGATTAAAGACTACATTTATATGTATTAAATAAGCCTGCAAAATTTCAAGAAGACCGGTTCATTAGTGTTCGAGTAATGTTGGTGACCGACTTCAGAAATGCCATTTTGAGAAAAACGCGTTTAAAGTTTCAATTTCCGGTCGTTTACACAACGGATTCTTCTCTTTCAACGCTCATATCTCAGTCAATTTTGTTCGGATCGACTTGAAATTTTCAGGACATATTCTCAGATACTTATACATCAAAAAAATGCAATAAAAAAATCGATTTTTTTTTAAATCGCAAGTGGGGGTAGCCCCTTAATTACATAAGTTATGGGGTTTTGAAGTTCCCGGAAGCACGTAATAAAATAGGGGATTTTTTAATATTTCGACGCCTATATTAGGGGTAGGATGTGGGAGGATTTATAAAAGAAACCTTTCTAAATACAATGCCGAAGAGAAATGGCGTCGGTCACTTCCCCCTCTTCCCCTGCAGCTGTTGTTTGGGTTTATCTGGGTTGTTACTAGGGCCCCAAAAATTATCAACGTAGTACAATTGTAGTTCATTTAAATATATTTAAAAACTACATTTAGTGTCTTGGGGGGGGGGGGGGGGGGGCTCCGCGCCCTGTGCCGTCGCAAGGGGCTCTGCCCCCACTCGGGAGGGGTGCACCCCCGGACCGTCTGCATGGCCGCACCGTACACCTATCGCATACAACGCACGAAAACAGAGGACGGGGGGCAAAGGGTATTGAGGAAGGCTTCTTTCATAAATTTCCCCACTCCCCACATCAAATATAGGTGTTCCAAAAATATTCGAAAGTACGCTATTTTATAACCTATTTTCGTGAACTTTAAAACCCTATACCTTTTTATGAGTGGGTGACCGCCGCCATTTATTTTCGGGATTGCATTTAGAGAGGCTTTTTATAAATGCCCTCACCCCCCCACCCCCAATATAGGCGTCGAAATATTCAAAAAAGCCCTATCTTATTACGTGTTTCCGCAAACTTCAAAACCCCATAACTTACAGAATTAATGGAAAGTGTCAGCTTCCCCCGCCGGAATATCACTCAATATAATGGAATAAACAAGTTCACGGTAAAAAAATGTCCCGTTGCTTTTGGTAAAAGTCCTCAAATGCATAATTACCATGAATTTTTTTTCCATGGACTTTTACTCGTTAACTTTCGATGCCTACCGCAATAATAGGATTCAAAAATTGTAGTTTCGTGCACGTGTCCGCAACGTTTTTCGGACTAGACCCGTGTATCTTTCGATCGATTAATTGGACCGCAGTTTGTAGGTATCCTGGGCGGGGGGGGGGGGGGGGCACGAAGAACGAGCATGCGGAAATTATGTCCTATATCAGTAGGGCACCCGACGGGAAATCCCATACGGCGTATTATCGACCTGACAGTGTCCCCAGACGCAGTCTCGAACCCAAACGAAAGTTGTGAGGATTACGAAGACCTACTCGGCGTTCTCTTTTCAATACTAGATTTATATAGGTAGTCTACCTTGTATGGCGTTACCTCGATTCTAAATTGCACATGCAGAAGGGAAATTTCTGTGGCGTGGAAGAGAGAGAAAGAGAGAAGGAAGAGGAAAGCCCTCATCACTGCTGCTGTCGGCTCCAAATAAGAAATACGGCAAGTGGCTGTCTACATATACCGGGTGTCGCATTTTAATCTTACACCTGATTTATCTCGAAAAATACTGCTCAGGTTAAGTGTTGAGTATGATAAACGTTGAAAACAATCTTTTTGGGTCCAACATTCAAAATGGCGACTTTAAGATGGCCGACATGTTTTTTAAAATGGGATCATGCATTTTTTTCACCAAAATATTTATCAGTCCAATACTAACAACTTTTTTGGAAAAAGGTTTTTGATAACGTTCACAATGTTTAGGTTAGGTCTAAAATATACTATATAAAATATAAAAATAAAATATGCGCATAAATATGAAATATTTATATTAATAAAATATAATAAATGTATAATATTAATAAAATTATAAAATATTAATAAAATATAATAAATATAAAACATATATATATATCTAAAATAGCGTTCACAATTTTCCGGTTATTTTTTATAGCTTAGGGACTTAACTTAAAATGTGAGCGCTATCCAGAATGTGCCACGAGGAGGTGAACTCTTCAACATTCCTAGTGTAAGTGTACGGGTGTATGTGAATATGACTTTGTTTGGGTTTGTTCGCGTTTGTTCGGGTTCATTTGGGTTTTTCGATAACCCAAACAAACCCAAACAAGGATTAAGTCTCTACGGCTCGTTACTTCCATTATCGAACAAACCCAAATAAACTCATACCTACACACGGACGCACACTTACACTAGGGATGTTGAAGACTTCACATTCTCGTGGTACATCCTGGATAGCGCAAAAATAGTAAAAAATGGTATTGTAACCTAAAAATTATGAACGTTATCAAAAACCTTATACTACAAAGGTTGTTCATTTTGGCCTGATAAAAATGCATGATCCCATTTTTTTTTAAACATGTCAACAATCTTAACTTTGCCATTTTGAATTATGGGCCAAAAAAGACTTTTTTAACACCCCCTTTGGACCCTAAAAGTTTCGTTATACCCAATATTTGTCCGGAGCCGTATTTTTCGAGATAAATCCGTTGTAAGATTTAAATGGGTCACCCGGTGTGTGTGTGTGTGTGTGTGTGTGTGTGTGTGTGTGTGTGTGTGTGTGTGTGTGTGTGTGTGTGTGTGTGTGTGTGTGTGTGTAAATCCCCGAGCAGGCAAATGACATTCTAAAGGTAAAAAAAACACTCAGCTACGATAGTGATATGTCATATGCTACCAGATCGATATCCATGAATGCACATACACTCTTCGTTTATTATTATAGCACATGGATATCTTTTGCTTAAGGCTGAATAAGATATTCGTGAGAAATATCACAATCATTTTACGAATTAGAGCGTTTAAGATCAATAACCCAAACAAACCTAAACATTTCGAAACTCGATCGAACATAAGCAACCCAATGAATAGATTCCTCGCTTACCACACTGAGAGTAACGTCCAAGCCATTTATGAAAAAAAAAACATCATGGTACAATAGGAAATAGTAATACTCCCTGTAGTTTATTGACATTGCAATTGTAGTATGATTAACACAACTATACGCGAATAGTATATCTAACTATGCGATTTGGGTGGCGTGTTCGACTATATATAATCCCCGAATTGATTACTGACTATTGTAAGGGGCTTTGCTGATTCTACGATCTTCGATTTTATTTCCGATGATATCGTGTCATCAGAGACTAAAGAACGAGCTCTTCGGATAAATACCACAAATGTAATTTAGCAGCTGCTGCAGTGGATATTTCTCTGTCAATGCCTTTGTAGGAAACCACGTTCTTGAGAAATATCAAATCCTGATTCGATTCATGATGCTTGGAAAATTGAACCATACTTTGATGTAAAAAAGTACCAAAAAACAACAGATTCGCTGTAATCCGTTGTTTTCATTCGCTGCCCGAGTCGAAATTTAGACCCTCCTTTGAATGCTCGAGAACCTATTTCCTTTGTAACGCACAGACCGCCGCCCTCCTTTGACTTCCCTTGAACCTATATGGAGAAATTTGCACCGTTGGCAACCCTCTTTTAGCCCTACTGAACCTTCTATTCAACCTCCTGAGCCTCCTTTAGGCCTATGGGCTCGGCTTGCGTGAACCTACACAACCTCGTTTTGGCCTAAGGTCCTATCTGTACCCTACAGAACCTCCTTTGAATCCAAAGCAGAAGGAAAATGAAAGATTGGATCCAAAGGAGGTTCTGTAGGGTCAAGCTATATCTGAAAAATAAATTATATGTATGAATTAAAAATATGATGTTTGATTATTTATTATAAGATTGATTTATTAATTCGAAACATATACATACATTGTCACAACTATAAATTATTTCGTGTAACTTAAAAAAACGTTATATTAAACGTATACTATATATGCACTATAGTATAGTACAAATATAGTATACGTTAGTAGTCCAGTAAAGTACGCTGGTACTACATTTGTTTGTGTGTTTTCAAGATTATTTTATTATTATAAATAAATGATATATAGTTTATCTGAAAATATTTTTTAATTATAATTATCCCTTCTTTGGAATATCGGTGAACTGCGGATGGGAGAGAAGGGGGGGGGGGAGCGGAGGGCAGCATATTGAAGTAGGCTTAAAGGAGGGTTAGTAGGGTCAGAAGAGGTTTAAAGGAGGGCTAGGAGGCTCTGCGAGCCACCGGTGAAAGGAGTCAAAGGAGAGTTAGTAGGGCGAAAGGAGGTTTAAAAGAGGGTCTGTAGGTTTGCGTAAGCATTAAATCAGGCTCACTAGGGTTTAAAGGAGGTTCAGATGAACCTACTAAACCTCCTTTGAGTGAAAAAGTCCAATTTCTGCCACTTTTGGAGGTTCAGTAGGTTCTGATATACATGTTTTTGAGATTTCCATTTGAACCTCTTGCACCTCCATTGAATGACAAATTGGGATCGAAAGGAGGTTTAAAGGAGGGTCTAAATTTCGACTCGGGTGTCAGCTTGAATTGTTGCCTGAACATGTATATTTTCAGAGAGTTGACTGCTTTCAAAAGCTACCGTGCATGATGAGAAGCTCCTGGGACTCGGGATTTAATTCCTCCATTTGGAATACCGCCCAAATAAATGCTTATTCATTTAGGCGGTATTCCAAAAAATAGATACCATTTGCAGAATCAATTTGAAATTTTCCCCGTGTTAACGCTCGGCGTATCGAAACACATAGCTTTTACGCCATCCGTGAGATTCCAATCTCCCAGTGTCTCTAACATTACTTGAGATGTAGGGGAAGGTGGGGTACAGTGTGTCCCTTTTTTTTCTAACGAATTTTTACTGTAATCCAGGTAGTCTGATTAGAAAAAAAGTTCATAACCGATTTTATAGACCTTCGGGCGTACAATAAAGCTCCCATATTTTTGCAAAAACATTAAAAATACTAAAAAATGGGATCGAAAAATTTGCGGCCTGGCTCATAGTACCCCATGGATGGGGGGGGGGGGGGGCTACAATGTAGCATATAGGTGGGTACAGTGTGTCAACTACTGCGAAACGTAGGGTACAATGAGGCGGTTGAAACTCTCATATTTTTCTAGCATAGACAACAGATTTTTTAGACATTACAGTACACACCCAAACAAAATCAGCATATCAGTGTCAGTATAAAATCAGTAATATCACAGGAACGTTTTCTTTTTACAAATCGCTTGTAAAAAGCGATGCCTTGTTGGGCCAAAAAATGTTCGATTTTTGTATGCGAAAAGTATTGAATATAAAATGTTGATATTTGGTACGTTGACTAAGCGGTTTTTATTGAATATCGAAATATTTTTTAAAGTTTGACAAAATATGATGGTGGGAGTGGGAGAAGCCACGTATGTCGGTGTGCGGGCGATGACATTCTTCGCTTGCGGAAGTCCTAAGTCCCGGATAGGTGGTCTGAAGCAACAAAATCAAACATATTTTTACTTTGTACAATATTGTATATAAGTTGGACTAGAATCAAGAAGAAAAATTGGAAAATAAAAAAATAGCGAGCAAAAAACTACGATTTTGTTTGGGAAAAAAAACAAACTTTCTTCCGATCGCTCACTATTTTTTCATTTTTAAATTTTTCTTCTTGATTCTAGGTCAACTTATACACAATATTGTACAAAGTGAAAATACGTTTGATTTTTTTGCCTGAGATCACATGTCCGGGACTTAGGACTCCCGCAAGCGAAGAATGTCATCAGCCGCGGACCGACATGCGGGGCTCCCGCCCCCATCACCATGTTTTGTCAAACTTTAAAAAATATTTTGATGTTCAATAAAGACCGCTTAGTCAACATACAAAATATCAACATTCTATATTTAATACTTTTCGCATAAAAAATTGGTGAAAAATCGAACATTTTTTGGCCCAACAAGGCAGAACCTTCCCTTAATTAAACTACGAATGGAAAAACACAAGTCACTGACCTCATCATGAACAATAAAACAATCGATTAGGACCGAAAACCCGAGCCGCTACAGAAAATTACGTTTTTCCGGCGAGAGAAATATTTTTTTCCAAGCCTCAAATCAAATTTTAATTTTCAATAATTCTTTGTGAGCTGCTATCGACTTTGTTTTAGGCCTTAAGGGGTTAGGCTACAGTAACGGGTATAAAATCATGTGCGAGTTAAAAAAAAATTCGTATGAAAAAGTGATCCGCTCATAAAATTAATTACACATCTATTTTGTATGAGTATCAAGATGTTAGAATTTTTTTCTTTCGATGTACAAAATGGCCGACTACTACTATTTTCTTTTGTTATCTTTTTTTAGGCACTCGGCGGCGTGACATTTAGCATCCACAATTTTTGACCGAGAACAAAAAACAAAAATTCTCGTCAATCTACATTAGAATACCTAGAGAAGTACGTACGGAATTAAAAAATATTGTTTTATTCAAAAGTTGTAGATATTTGAACTTGAATTTGAATTGAACTTGAAATTTCAGTGAAAAGTTTCGTATAAAACTGCTCATAAAATGAAAGAGTTTCGATTAATCAGAAATTCCGTACGTACTTCTCTGCGAAATGCAATTACGAATTAACTTTTAAATTTTAAGGAAATCGAGTGAAAATTGTTGAAGTTATTTGTCACGCCAATTGGAAAAAAGCTGTTTCGAGAGAAACGCGTTTCAAGTTTTACACGTGCCTCTGGCCGTGCCAGACGTGGGCTTACGTTATACGCTCAAAGTCGGTGAAACATTTTTTTTCGTGCTATAAATCGACTATTAACTTATTTTTATGATGATAAACCGTTTTAACGAAAAAAATCGGTTTTTGAAAATTCTACTGTGGCCTTACCCCTTAACCCTTAGTAGTCACACTTAGCTAGAATCACGTTATAGTCATACTGGGTCCATGGGACCCAGGCGTTTTTAAATTGTTATAAATAATGAAATAATGCAGTGAGCGATATGAAAAAAATACTAAGGTATAATTTGAACCTTGTTTAATACAAGGATAATGGTTAGAAATCAAAAATTAATTTTTCTATATGCAAAAAAATATATTTAAAAAAAACGTTAAAAATTACTTTTTTTTTACAAAAATTTCTGTAACTCTTGTAATTATTGACGAAAACAAAAATTGTTTTATAATCTGGAAACAATGTACTTTGAAATAGACATAGCGGTTTCTGTGGACTTTTCAAAAAGTATATTTATTTCATCCAACGCAGGTGCGATTTAAAGGGTTACCCCCACTTGCGATTTTGAAAAAATCTATTTTTTTTATTGCATTTTTTTGAATTATAAGTATCTGAGAGTATGTCTTGAAAATTTCAAGTCGATCCGAACAAAATTGACTGAGATATGAGCGTTGAAAGAGAAGAATCCGTTGTGTAAACGACCGGAAATTGAAACTTTAAACGCGTTTTTCTTAAAATGGCATTTCTGAAGTCGGTGACCAAGATTACTCGAACACTAATGAACCGATCGTCTTGAAATTTTGCAGGCTTATTTAATAGATAAAAATGTAATCTTTAATTGTTCGATTTTTTTTTTCGAAAAAAAATGGCCGTTTTATAGCCAAAAAACGGCCGTTTTTTTTCGTTAAAATCGAACCATTAACTTTGACTGTCCGCCATTTTGTAAAAAATGAATATTGTTTAAAATCCTTCGATTAAAGACTAGTTTATACTTATATTTGACTAAATCCATCCGCTTTTTTTTTCAGATGATCCACTTCGCCGCAATGTTGGTCACCGCAAACCGTGTATATAAAAACATTATTTCATTGACGGCCATTTGCCACTAAACAATGTAATATTTTTCAATAAAAAATTTACTGAAAGTTCTTTAAGATGTGTTCTTTAAGATGGTATCTTGATCCATTAAAAACGTTTTGTAGTTTTCTTTAAAAAAATTCATGAAAAAGGCCTTTTTTGCGCTATAAGTGGAGGTAACGCCTTAAAAGGAAAGAATGAAACGTTTACGCATATAAAAAATGTATGTTTTATTAGAAAAAAAAAGTTGTACGGCATCAAAATAATTTTTTGGGGTCCCGTGGACCCAGTGTGACTATTAAGGGTTAAGAAACCAAATGAAAATCGCGGCCCAACACAAAAAATTTCGGAATTCATGAGCTACGAACCTCCGAGAAATCGCATCTAGCTCACAGTGCCCCAGGATACATTGTACCCCATTCACCCCTACTCAGTCCTGTTGCTTTTTGAAGCTTTAGAACGCCGAGTGCTCACTGTTTAATCCTGATACTATTATGGGAAGTCTGTTAATTCTGCCACGGTTATCAATTTCGCGGGGTAATGTTCTGTCTCAATATAGTACCAAAGTCGTTGCGATGTGCAAATTTTGTTTCATATTTCCGCAACTTTTTCTCTAAATTGCGTTCGCTTTCTGTGGATAGTAGCTCGACTTAAATTAATTTCGTCCACAGAGATATAAAGAATATGTAAAACGGGATATTTTTCGACGCATTAAAAACAAATTATTCACGTCAAGACTTAAACATATAAATTTACCTATTCCATCTATGTCCCCATCTTGTTCATCAGGATTTGCAGAGCTTTTTACGCAATATTTTCTATGAACTTGCATCGATTCGTTCATTGATCTTGTAAAAATTATTTTTTATGCTCGGACACTAAAAGGAAAGGTTGCGAGGACTTTAAAGTTTTATGTTTTTTAATTTCAGATAAAGCTATCATGAGTTATTCTGACCACCACGAGGACACTTTGAGGGGTCCGCGGAAACCAGGTCCCACCGGCTGAATTTACCAAACTTTTGGATGAATTAAAAAAAAATATTGTTGAACTGTTGCTCTTTTATGTGCTTAACATTTTGAATAAAGTAATTTATATATTATACTTTTTTAATAGAGAAAAATAGCTTTTTTGGCTGCGAAACCCACGTAGCCCCTTCAATTTCTAAAAGTTTGCTGATTTTCATGATTCTTTTTTAAAGCAAGATCTTTCCCACCATTTTTGACACTTAGGATATGTTTTCCTACTGCTTTTGGATGTTGGGTGGTATTTTTTTTTTTAATTTATAAATGTCGGGGGTAAGGCCGGTCTTTTAAACTGCATTTTATAAACTGGCGTGACGTATAGTGACTAATTGACCGGTTGGGATGAAATTTGGTATAAATCTTTCGAACCTCATTGTCGAAAACATGACCCTAAAGGTTTTTGAAAATAAAAAATAAAAAATTTCTATACCATAATGTAGCCATTTTTTTAAGAAAAATTATATCTTTTCGTTTCAAAGCGTACCATTTTATTAATTTTGAACATTTCTCACTTTTTCTAAGCTCATATGTCGCTTGTGAGTGTTAATGAAAGAAAAATCTTCGTTGTTTTTTTTTCTTCAGATTAATCCCGCAGACCCTAGGAGTCATGCCGTCGGGCATCTGCCGAAACCGGTTTAGAAGACAGTGCCATACCTTCGCATTTTTGAAGAATAATAAAAACCATGTAACAGTAAAAAAAAAGTACGAAAAACATAACCTAAAACTCAAATATGGTGAAGAAATTTTTCCTTTAAAAAAAATCATGAACATCGGCAATTTTTTCATTGCAATGAAAATGGATTTTTTTGTAGGCCTTAATTTTGTTTTACAGATATAAGCTGAGATATAAGATAAGTTTTACAAATATAAGATGAGAAAAGATTTTGAAGAATAATAAAAACCATGTAACAGTAAAAAAAAGTACTAAAACATAACCTAAAACTCAAATATGGAGAAGAAAGTTTTCCTTTAAAAAAAATCATGAACATCGGCATTTTTTCATTGCAATGAAAATGGATTTTTTTGTAGGCCTTAATTTTGTTTTACAGATATAAGCTGAGAAAATTTCTCGAACGTTTTTGGTAAGGATATTTATTACCGATCTAGAACATGAGGCTGCAAACAAAAAAAAATTGATGATAATAAGAATGAAGTCACCGAAGAAAAATGGAAAAGAACATTCTTTGCTTTCCAACGAGGCAAACTGCCATATCGATGTTTTTATTTGTTCAGTCACCAGACAAGTTTATCGGAAGGATACCTCGCGCTATAAAGTGAACCTTCTCTGAATACAAACGGAGTATGGATCTGAAAAGACATCACCTTCGGATAAAGGGAGGGCTTCCACTCTTCATCCGAATTTAGTCTGAGGCGAAATAACACACTGAGAAATTTCGCTGTCATGCGTCCCTTGCTGTGGTACCCCGTTCATGTTTACCGATGAAACGTCATTTGTCACAATTATAAATAAATACCTACAGGCTGTTATTCGGAACATTTCTCAGTTATTTTTATACAGAAAGCAGGGCTTCGAGTGGCAAAATGTGACGTTTCTATCGTGTCTAGGTCGAGTTTCTCTTCTATTTCCGATTAGCTCAACGGAAACTTCATTTCCTAACCTTTTTTCGTTACAGGCTTCCGCGATAAATTGATCTGTCATTTTTTTCGAAGCCACGAACATTCGTGCGGTATAGATTCTTCCTCTGGTAATCGAACGTCGACTGTGACCATTTGAAATCTCTCGGTCCAGCCGTTTTTTGAGTAAAATTCACAAAACTTTTGATGAATTTCATTACCAGCGGCATCGTGTATCATTTCGCCTTAAGGGATCAGCATAAATTTGGCAATTTTGGAACACCATTTTTTGTTGCATAGTTTTATAGCTTAGGGACTTAAGTTTAATTTGCAACAAATGTTTTGCAAAAATTCTGGAAATTGACTAACAAGGAACGCCCCTCAGGTGACACCCTTCGATTTTGTTGAAATTCGGATATGTTATAAAGCACCGAAAAGTAAGCGATACGTATTTTTGTTTATCGGCGGAAAAACGGTTTTAAGGGGTGAAACGAACCCTCGAAAATGGGGGTGTTTTTCGTCGATAACGTTATCGTTCTCATCTCCAATGAATAGTGCACAAAAAAATAAACAGTGTTGAAATTTGAATTTTTTAAATATCTCGTACCGTTAAAATGTTATCGACGAAAAACGAAAAACATCCCCATTCTTTTAGGGTCCGTTTCAGCCCTTAAAACCGTTTTTCCGCCGATAAAAAAATACGTATCGTTTACTTTTCGGTGCTTTATAACATATCCTAATTTCAACAAAATCGAAGGGTGCCACCTGAGGGATGTTCCTTGTAAGTTTTGACGTTTGTCGTGAAAGCGCCATATTTCGGCTTAGCCTTTTTACGTTTGCGTTTTGCTCGAAAATATATCCTTGAAACTCGAATCCCACCGAATTCCACCTGATGTAACTACGATCCGCGAGAATCGCGATAAGTCTTAGACACAATAGCTGAATCGCGATAAGTCTTAGACACAATAGCTGCCGTTATTAAAAAAGTCATCTGGAGGAACCGGATACTTACGAAATCATCCTTTTTCTCACACACACACACATACACTAAATGCGTTTAAATCCTTACATCGCAGTTATGCTCGTTAATCGGGGACTACGGTTAATGTTACGAGCGCGGAGTCTTTGCCGCGAGGAAAGTTGAGATTTTAATGTGCTACTAATTATGATTATCATCATTAACTCGAGTTGATAAGAAGCGAGAGTGGAAAAATAATTGCGAGATAATTAAAGAAATGGAGGATTATCAAATTGTGGTGGTGGGGTGTGCGTGGCACGCATTGCGAGGCGTTTGACTCTCGACCACGAAGAAACACACTAGAGCTCGCCGCGCGATATGTACTCGCGCGCATGTAAAACGTTGCCTAACGAGAGTGAAGAGGCAACGGACTTAATGCACTTATCAAGGTTTAAGTACCGAAGATACGGTCTCCTGGGTGGTCCACGTGGTTTTTTCTCCTGCACCACACGATAGTTTTTCGTGTTGCGTGTACACACACACACACACACACACACACACACACACACACACACACACACACACACACACACACACACACACACACACACACACACACACACACACACACACACACACACACACACACACACACACACACACACACACACACACACACACACACACACACACACACACACACACACACACACACACACACACACACACACACACACACACACACACACACACACACACACACACACACACACACACACACACACACACACACACACACACACACACACACACACACACACACACACACACACACACACACACACACACACACACACACACACACACACACACACACACACACACACACACACACACACACACACACACACACACACACACACACACACACACACACACACACACACACACACACACACACACACACACACACACACACACACACACACACACACACACACACACACACACACACACACACACACACACACACACACACACACACACACACACACACACACACACACACACACACACACACACACACACACACACACACACACACACACACACACACACACACACACACACACACACACACACACACACACACACACACACACACACACACACACACACACACACACACACACACACACACACACACACACACACACACACACACACACACACACACACACACACACACACACACACACACACACACACACACACACACACACACACACACACACACACACACACACACACACACACACACACACACACACACACACACACACACACACACACACACACACACACACACACACACACACACACACACACACACACACACACACACACACACACACACACACACACACACACACACACACACACACACACACACACACACACACACACACACACACACACACACACACACACACACACACACACACACACACACACACACACACACACACACACACACACACACACACACACACACACACACACACACACACACACACACACACAACGGATTTATCTCGAAAAATACGGCTCCGATCAAATATTGAGTGTAACGAAACTTTTAGTGTCCAAAGGGGGTGTTCAAAAAATCTTTTTTGGCCCATAATTCAAAATGGCAACGTTAAGATGGTTGACATTTTAATCTTACATCTCAAAAAATACTACTCCGATTGAGTATTGAGTATAACAGAACTTTGAAGGTTCAAGGGTGGAAGTTAAAGATTTTTTTGTGGTACAAAATTCATCATGGCAACGCTAAGATGGCCGGCATGTTTATAAAAAATAGGAACATAACTTTTTTCACCAAACAAAATTGTCAAGCCAAAACTAACAACTTTTGTATTAATTTTTTTTGATGAAGTTCATAATCTTACGATTAGAACAGCATTGTTTTTTAAAACTATTTTAGTGCTAATCAGAATGTACAACGAGTAGGTAAAGTCTCTAATATCCCTAGTGTTAGTGTACTTATGTATGTGGGCGCGAGTGTGCGCTAAATTTAGCGCTAAAACAGTGAAAAAATGGTGTTGTAACCTAAAAATTGTGAACTTTGTCAACAAATTTTCTCTACAAAAGTTGTTAGTTTAGGCCCGACAATTTTGTTTGGTAAAAAAGTCATGTTCCCATTTAGAAAAAACATGCCATTTTGAATTTTAGATAAAAAAAACATTTTTTAAGGTCCTTTTGTGAAGCCTAAAAGTTCTGTTAAACTCAGTACTTGATCGAAGCAGTATTTTCGGGATAAATCGGGTATAAGATTAAACTGGGACACCCGATATACATATAGTCACCCAGGCAAAGATTGGCCCAGACCATCACTGCTCAGCACTGAAGTTTGCCGGAGCTGCACACCGCTCGGGCGACCATCACTCTCGATCTCTCTCTCTCGTTCTTTCGCTTTTATTTGATTATTTTGACGAATAGTGTTTTTATTTATACGTATAATTATCATTCTGTTTGCAAATATTATTTTGCTGCTATCATCATTATTGATTGATTTTGTAATTAACTATACGATTATTTATTATGATTTAATATTATGCCTATGTCTCTCTCTCTCTCTCTCTCTCTCTCTCTCTCTCTCTCTCTCTCTCTCTCTCTCTCTCTCTCTCTCACCCACCCTCCTCTTTCTCCCGCCCACTTCGCTAGAGCAAACAAAGCCAGGTAGCAAAGTAAATACTCGCCAAAAAACGCGTAGCATACGAAAAAGTAAGGCTTCGCGGTAACAAAACGCGACGATAATGGGACGAAAGTATGATTTTCATTGGGCAAGCCGAGGATTGCCGGCGAAAAGCGATATAGTTATTGGTCGCGTGTTGTACGAGTTACGGAACTGCTGACGGAAAATTGCTCACGGTGCATGCGCGGGCACACAGCGAGTCGTGAAAGGAGCCTGCCGTAACGAAGAGTGGAGTTGAGCCACGCTGATTCCGTGTGGGTGTGCATGCTCGGTATGTATATTATATTAAAGGGCCTCGGGAAGTACGTGAACTCTCCTATCGTAATAAGCTCTCATGAAGCAAAGGGAGAGAGAGAGAGAGAGAGAGAGAGAGAGAGAGAGAGAGAGACGCCACTGTTTTATCGTCGTAACAAATACCCGAGCAAATAAACGGAGTTCTGTGCCCGCTTAAAAAAGAAATTCCATGGATACACGTTTCATACGTGAATATGGAACATTGATAAGTACATGTGTGCCTACTATACGTAAATATTTAAAATTACCAAATGCATCACCATTTGCGCAGGTATACATGCAAGGGAAGTATGTATTGAATTTGTGAATACATTAATGCACTTTTAATATGAAAATATATACAGGATGGCTTGAAAAGTGTCGTCCAAAAGGAAAATCTACATGCCTTGTATCGATACACATCGTAATCGCCACGTATGTTATACTATCTTTCTTAGTTTTCGAGAAAAAAAGCATTTCTTTTATTTTTCTGCTCTGTGTATGTACTTCCCTTGCGGCTTTCTTTTACTTGTGTTGTCATTGTGAAAGTGCATTGTTGAGCAATAAATACATGACATGGCCTTGATAGTCTGCATCGTTGGAACGCAACGAACATTTTTATTGTATTTCCGTTTTCATCCGAAATATTTGTTTACAACTCTATGGTGAGAAACTTCGAAACAATTGTCAAAAAAAAGTTTGAGTGATACTCGTGACCTAAAGGAGGCAATATATATATATATACACACACACATATATATATATATATATATATATATATATATATAGAATCAGAGAAAAATGCACGCTATTATCCTTCAGGAGACACATATACGGGCCTTATCGGGCGCGCGGGTTAATGCATATAAGTGTCACAAACGTGCGTAGGGTATAGGTACACGGATAACGAGCTGCGATAATCGCCCACTCGACTAATGACCCATTGTCGTAATAGAAATTGCAAACTGGGTCGCGTTCCTTCACTCTCGTTGCTCTTTTTCCCTCTCCGGTCACCTCACTTTGTTGTAGTTCTCACTATTCCTTATATTATATGTATATGTGTGTATATATATATATATATATATGCAGGCAAATAGTAGGCACGAGAATACAATAACCCTCGCGCGGTAACGCGCATTCGAGATACACTGCGCGGGAAAACACGTTTGTACGGAGAAAATGAAAATAAAAGCGGTAGAAAAAAAAGAATGAAAATGGAAGTTACCAATCGCATATGCCGTGATTGCTTCCTACGTTGACCTCGCGTGTACGCTCTGCGCGCAGCTAATAGATGGTTTTTTTTTCTCGAGTGCACGCGTTGCATAGCGTGTTTCTCTTCAGCCCGCACCGATTGGCGAGGTTCGCGTACACGGATGAGGTTTTTCACCTGAGACGGTGAGGAAGGTTCCCAAGACACTTTTCCAGGCTTAGTTTAGGAATATTGTGCGTTTTGGAGATCGGCCTTTATTTTGGGAACATTATCAACAAAACGACGATAATGGAATATGTCTTATTGATTCCGGCTATTTTGGGTTCTTCAGGGAGGTAGCTCTGCTTTGGTGAACATATTTTGTAGTCGCAATTCTAGTGCGAATGTGTTTAGCATGTTCGGAGCGTCGAAAAATGACTATTTTGAAAAGCCCACATGCTTATGGAGGGTGTTACTTTGAGGGCGAAATTAAATGACAGGGAAACGACATACGAGCTTGGCATTTTTTGGTATTAGTTATGTGGAAGCAAGATCGGGTATGGCTTGTTTGGAGATTTTGGGTAAGGTTCCGAAAACTGCCCCGTCCGATCGAGCTGAAATTTCATACAAACCTTCCTTTTAATATTTTAAGGAGTTTCGATACCGGGATCACCGGGAGATTAATTTAGGATGCATTAACTGTCCAAAAATGAATCCGTTTCACCACATAGTTTCGGCGATTTCGAAGGTTCAAGTTGAGTTTTGTTCGAGTATTATTAATGAACCAAGTGGAGAAACCGCTTAATTTTTTAACACGACATTCCTGACACTAATCGCACTTTGGTGATTTTTGTCGTTTAAATCGTAGCATTATTTTAACCCCTACAGCTCTATAACTAGTGTTAACGAAGTGCCACGTGTATTACCAAATGGAGGAAGGTTCACGTTCAACCGTCATGGCACGTGGCATTTCGTAAACACTAGTTATAGGGCTGTAGGGGTTTAAATAATGTTTCAATTTAAATGAAACAATAATGAACAAACTGCGGTTAGTGTCAGGAACGTCGTGTTAAAAAATTAAGAGATTTCTCCACTTGGTTCATTAAGGGGTTACCCCCACTTGCGATTTTGAAAAAATCTATTTTTATTTTATTGCATTTTTTTGAAGTATAAGTATCTGAGAATATGTCCTGAAAATTTCAAGTCGATCCGAATAAAATTGACTGAGATATGAGCGTTGAAAGAGAAGAATCCGTTGTGTAAACGACCGGAAATTGAAACTTTAAACGCGTTTTTCTCAAAATGGCATTTCTGAAGTCGGTGACCAAGATTACTCGAACACTAATAAAACCGATCTTCTTGAAACTTTGCAGGCTTATTTAATGCATAAAAATGTAGTCTTTAATCGTTCGATTTTTTTTTCGAAAAAAATGGCCGTTTTATAGCCAAAAAACGGCCGTTTTTTTCGTTAAAATCGAACTTTGACTGTCCGCCATTTTGTGAAAAATGAATATTCTTTAAAATCCTTCGATTAAAGACTAGTTTATACTTATATTTGACTAAATCCATCCGCATTTTTTTTTCAGATGATCCACTTCGCCGCAATGTTGGTCACCGCAAACCGTGTATATAAAAACATTATTTCATTGACGGCCATTTGCCACTAAACAATGTAATATTTTGCAATAAAAAATGACTGAATGTTCTTCAAGATGTGTTCTTTAAGATGGTATATTGATCGATTAAAAAAGTTTTGTAGTTTTCTTTAAAAAAATTCATGAAAAAGGCCTTTTTTGCGCTACAAGTGAGGGTAACGCCTTAATAATACTCGAACAAAATTCAACTTGAACCTTCAAAATCGCCGAAACTATGTGGTGAAACGGATTAATTTTCGACAGTTATTGCATCCTAAATTAATCTCTCGGTGATATGAATTTCAATCGTCTACAACCATTTCGATTTTGGTATCGAATCTTTAAGACAACCCTTATAGGGATTTTTGGCGACTCGCCATAGTATTCGAGATATTTAATTTTCAAGTTTTTTTTAGAGGGGTTACGTGGGTTCGTACATTTCAAAATATCCATTTTGTTTAAATTTTATTGTCTAATAGTCTAGATCTAATAGTTTTATTATATTATAATTATATACTATATAATAATAGTTATATTATAATAGTCCAGATCTGATAGTTTTAATCTAATAGTCTAGACAATATGTCTAGAATACTCTCCCAAAGTTTTACGTCAACCGGAGTAAGAGTCTAGGAGAGAGAGCCTTTGGAAATTCCCTCGCATATACCTATCGAATACCTATCGCATTTTTCTCAAAACACTATTTCTGAAGTCGGCGGACACGATTTCTCAAAAACGAATGCACCGCTCTTATTGGAATTTTACACTCTTCTTCAAAATAGCATTGACTAGTGATTGCACCGAGATTTTTTTTTCGATAACAATTCATTTTACAAGGCTATACGTAGTGTAAATAGTACCAAAAGTTGAACTATTTTGCATACAACTCTGCCAAAAATTCAAATTTTTTAAAAATCTTTCGTTCAATCACGAGCTCTACTTATCTACTAACAGAAAAAAAATGTTTTTTTTTTTTTAATTTCGGATTAAGCTATCATGAGTTATCCTGACTACCATGAGGACACTTTTTTTAGGGATCTCCGGAAATCAGGTCCCACCGGCTGAATTTCCCAAATTTTTGGATGGAATTTGAAAAAAATATTGTTGAAACGTTGCTCTTTTATGTGCTTAACATTTCGAATAAAATAATTTATATGTAATTTTTTAAAGATGCTTTTCTTTGGCTTTGAAACCCACGTAACCCCTTAACGCGGGCCGCCTATATCTATATCTGCTACGTCTCCGTTAATACCTAAATATGTTATCGCGCTCCCCGTTTTGTCCAAACAAAAATACCCAAACAAACCCAAACCCAAAGCTGTTGTGCGTCACCAAAAATCCTTTAGGAGTTGTCTTAAAATATTAAAAGGAAGGTTTGTGCAAAACTTCAGCTCGATTGGAGGGGGTGGGGGGGGGGGGGGGGGGGGTCGAAGCCTTACCCGTGATTTTTTTTTAGTATACGGGCTGAGGCTAAAAATAATCCACGTGGGAAATCAGTATTGGTTTTCGTGTTTTCAAGACTTATCGCACACTTTCCGGCAGTACAGGTCACGGATTAACAAGTTAGGGGGATTAACATGATAGATCGGGGCTCTGCATGAGCTTGACATTTCAAAAATTACTATTTTTATTGCGTAGTTTTATAGTCTACGGTCTTAACTTTAATTTGCAGCCAGGATTTTGTAAAAATTCGAATAATTGAACAAGTTATGACATTTTTTGTAAAGGGTCACATCGCACACTACCCTGCGGCGAACCGCTCAGCTGCGATTTACATTCTTTTTGCGTTTTCATCGCAACTATGTTTTATGTAATGGTGTAAGTCGTATGTGAAAATTTATTCGTCCGATTCACCTTACAATCAGACGGAGCACAGCTTGCAACATTTTCTATCGTATGGCCAGCTGCTTTTGTTTGGGTTGTGTTTATCCATTCGTTCACAACAAATGATTGGAGTTGTCTTTTTTTAGTAAATAGTCGAGCTTTTTTTTCTAGAGCTTTTTTTTTTCTACCTTGTCGTAATTTTCAAAATTTCAAAAAGGTATTCGGTGATACGGAAGGTTTATTATTATATTAAAAGTACATTTTTTTATTCTCCATTTCAGAGCACCCTATAGTTGCTGGAACTTACACCGATTGGCTATACAGCAACGGTGGCGTTTTGTTTAAAGAATAATAATTTCATCATTTATCACTATATTTCAATAAAGAAAAATTCAACTTTTGGCGAGACTATGTATTAATTGTGAGTGAAATTCTGACCACGTCATCCCAATACTTTCAGCAGAAAAAATCTTAACAATCGACCTGTTTTGTGGGCCCCAAGCCTATGCAGGTCCGCTAACAAGTTAATGGCATAGAGGGATTAAGAGCGGGGTAAAGTATTAAATTTTTTTTTTCATTTTTTTTTTAATTTTTTAAATGAATGCATAATATATCAAGAATATTGTGTTAAAATTTCAAGTCGATCGGAGTAAAATTGACGAAGTTATGAGTATTTGAGCGTCTATTGCTCCATGCCGTTCTCTTTTCTTCTGCGTTTTTCAAACCGTTTTTCTGAGACTTGTCATATTTGAAGTCCGTGTGCACGATAACTCAAAATCTACTGGACCAATCGCTGTGAAATTTTGCACAGTACTTCTTCACATAATTCACCAGGTATTGTCGAGAGCTTTTTTGTTTTTTTTAAATAATTACTAATTTTTCAACAACAAATTAGCCGATTTTTTTTAGCGAAAATCGGGTTTTTGGCTCCCAAGTGCTACGAAAAATCGAAAAATCGAAAAAAAAAAAAATCCTCCCGTCATTACCTCGAGAAACATTTCTTTTAATAAATGCATTTTGATTTTTTTTGTTTCAAATGATTCTGTTGCGAGTTATGGTGCACACCGCAAACCAACTTTTTTTCGAGGCGCCTCCGGGATTTAATTTTCACTCGCTCCATTTTGAATATTTTGCGATGCAAATTTAGGAGAATGTTGTTCAAATGTTACTTTATTATATGTAAATTTTTCAATAAACGAACACTATTCGTTACGCCAAAAAAAAATCTTAAAAACATGCCTTCTTTTCGCCGAATTAACTTTACCCCGCCGTTGACAGGTTATGCACATACATGAAGTAAATACATACATGTATTGTATGTTTCACATCAAAATTACCTAACATTTGCTTAAATTCTGCTTGCCTCAGTCTCGGACTAGTTGATTTTTCAAAGCATCTCAGAATTGCTGCAAAGGAGTGAAATTGATGGCATTGAAGTTTGCATCGTTGGAATGCAACGATTTTTTAAAATTTATTTCATCAGTACTTTCATCGTCCGAATTCTTATTCTCCAAACTTAGGCTGTAGATTTTTCACGAGGATCCTAAAAAACTGTTGAGCGATTTTTGTAACCTTAATTTACCGAAAAAATTTCGTTCTACTAAACTTTTGTTGCGGTCCAACGATGCAGGCAAATGGTTTGAAATTCGGCTATAAAAATTAAGTGAGATTGCATTTTTTCATTGAACGATTTGACAGCCCTAATATCTGGATAAACGTGAAATGAGGATCTGGCCAACAAAACCGGCCTTGTTTATAAATTACCTTTTTACAGGAGAGTCCAAAAACGAAAATAACCGAATAGAGACGAGTTAGAATTTTTAAGCTTTAATATATGGAGGCTCTATCCAAATGTAAGCCTGGACCTGGCTATAGTTAAATAAAAACGCTAACAGCGATTTGTTCATCTTTATTCTGAACAAGTCAGGTTTTGAATGAGAATATAAATTTGTTTTTTCTTGAACTGAATATAAAATTGTTTTTTTTTTATTATCTGTTATGTTTGGGGAACGGGAAGTGATTATGGTGCACACGGTTCAGCTCGTGACTAATTCTTTTATTTCGTGCATACCAACGACTGGGACAAGACTGAGCTCTCTACCTCGAAGCCCAGACACCTGGGCTTCTCGTAGCTCCGCCTTACCCCGGTGGGGCGCGCTTCCTGAGAGCGCGATACATTACAATTCCTCCCTTTTTTATTTTTGTTTACAGTGTGTCGAAGCCATCTTAATTGTAGTGAACTCTTACGTACTAATTATGATCTATTAACGTTAATGAGTAATTACTCTACGCGGTTATTCTCGCCTTGATGCGCTCAGAGCGTCTCGGAGCTTGTGCCGGAGCCGGTGTATTCTCGTGGGGCACCGGATTCGGCACAGTCGTCCGATAAGGCCGCTCTTTTACGCCTATTACCTGATCGATATGGCGCTTCCAGGTGGCCCCTGGGTTTGTCTGTACTTTAAATGTAGTGGGTGACAGTTGTTTTCCAATTTTTGCCCTTACGCGCTTTTCCGCATTCACGCCAAATGCGTCCACCATAACCGTATCGCCCTCCTCGAAGTGGACCCGGCGATTCCCCTTCCTAGCCACAATTTGGGCCAATTGTTTTTTTTGTACTACATTTCCCGTGTCCGGACGTATCAAGTCAAATCGCGTTCTTATCTCTCGCTTATACATTAACCAAGCTGGGCTTTTGCCGGTGGTGCAGTGCTCGATACTTCGATAGTCTTGCAAGAATAGATTAATCGCGTTTTGCAGAGTTTCTCCTCCCTTTACAATCTTTGTGATTTTGTCCTTGAAGATCCCTACAAAGTTCTCCGCAGCACCGTTCGTCGCCGGGTGGTAAGGCGGGGAGAAGCTCTGTTTAACGCCATTTGCCTCTAAGAATTCTTTAAACTCCGTACTGATAAACTGTCGCCCGTTATCCGACACCAGGTGTCTAGGCAGCCCGAACCTTGCGAATAGTTTCTTAAACTCGACTATCACCTTTGCGGCTTTCGTGTTCTCACCCATATCTATAACCTCAGGCCACTTCGAGTGTGCGTCAATCACTACTAAGTACATACGTCCGTAGAAAGGACCAAGAAAATCGCAGTGCAGTCTGCTCCACGCCCTCTCAGGCCATGGCCAGGGCGTGAGCGCTGCGTGCGCTGGCTTTTTGCGCTCCTCCAAACATACTTTGCAGGAAGCTACCATTCTCTCTATGTCGCCGTCCACGCCCGGCCACCATACATAGGATCTTGCCAACATTTTAATTTTCACAACGCCGAGGTGTGAAGCGTGGAGCTCCTTCAGAATCGCTGCTCGCAGTGCGGTCGGTACGACTACTCTGTAGCCCCATAATATGCAATCTCCCTCTAGTGATATCTCGTTTCGTTTGGTATAGTATCTTTTCTCTTCCTCGCCCACCGTTCTTAGGTCCCCTGGCCAACCGGACTGTGTGAACCGCATTATTTTCCTTAACACTCCGTCGGCCTTAGTTTCGCGCGCGATTTCCGAACAATCTGGTAAGCCTAGCCCGGTTTGAATATAATATACAGGCGTGAATTCGACGTCGAATACTTCCGTGGGGTCGTCTACTGGCAGCCTCGATAACGCGTCACAATTTCCGTTTTCGCTCGATTTTATGTGATTAATTACATATTTGAACCCCGAAAGAAAATACGCCCAGCGCTGCAGTCTACTGGCTGCCGTGGGCGGAATACCGGTTTTCTGACCGAAAATGTATTGGAGCGGCTTGTGATCGGTGCGCAATATTATTTCCTTTCCGTATACAAAGTTGTAGAAACGCTTGAATCCAAACACGATCGCACTAGCTTCTTTATCTATAATCGCACGGCCTAGCTCCTTTTCTGGGATTTTTTTGGATGCATAGTAGATCGGCCTCTCGCTGCCGTCTTGGTACTTGTGCGACAGTATCGCCGATAACCCGTATGCCGAGGCATCGCATGCCAGTATTAGCGTCTCTCTGGGGTCGAAATGCGCTAGGACTCTCGGCGATATTAATTCGTTCTTTACCCAGCAGAAGGCCTTTTCACACTCATCCGACCATTTGAATCTACCTTCTTTTATACCGTTATACAGTGGTGCTAGCCGATCCGCTCGGTCCGGCAAAAAACGCGCATAGTAGGTCACTAAACCCAGAAAAGAAGCCAGTTGCTTACTATCACTCGGTCTCGGCGCATCCACCATCGCTTTAATTTTTGATGCCGACTTGTGCAATCCCGTTGCGTCTATCACGAAACCCAGTATGTCTATATTGTCTTTCATAAAATCACACTTTTTTTTATTGACCCGTAGTCCGCTTTCCTGCAATCTACGACACACTAATCTTAACGTTTTTTCATGTTCCTCGTCTGAGGGCCCCGTTACAAAAATATTGTCTAAATACGGAATTACATTCGGTATTCCTTGCAGGCACGTTTCAATTTTTCGCTGGAAATCCCCCGGACCCGATGCCACCCCCTCAGGCATTTTTGAATAGCGATACAAGCCTCGATGGGTTACTATCGTCAAATATACGCGAGAGCTCTCCTCTACGGGAATTTGCATATATGCGTGAGACAAGTCGAGCTGTGAGAACTTCTTGCCCCCTTGTAGTGCGGCGAATATGTCGTCGATTAGCGGCAGCGGATATCTATCGACTACGAGGCATGGGTTTACTGTAAGTTTGAAATCTCCGCAGATACGCACCGCTCCGTTATCTTTTATAATGGGTACGATCGGCGTGACCCATTCGCTTACCGTCACCGGCTCAAGATGACCTAATTTTACTAGACGCTCGATTTCTTGTTCTATTGGTTCCCGTAAGGCGTGCGGCACATGCCGTCCTTTCAGGGCTACCGGCTTCGAGTTTTCTTTGACACATAGTTTCATCGTTCCCTTATTATAAAGACCCGGAGTTGAACCAAAGAGCTCTTTAAATTCGTTTACCAATTTACCTTCGAGGGATGTCGTCTCTAATTTGTGTACTCGCGTTTCCGATACTCGTTTCGCCTTTACGTTCCCCAAACTAAGTGGCCAAAGTCCCAGTTTTTGTAACCATAATCGGCCTATAAGCGGCGGCCCTGAACCCGGCAGTACAAAACAATCGTCTTGGAAGGATTTCCCTTTATACGTGACATTTAATTTTCGTAGAATACCCCGTGGAACTAGTTTTGTATGATCATACCCGCGAAGCGTTTTTTTTGTTTCACCGAGGGCTTGTGCGGGAAAATATTTATTTTTCGTTTGCTCCGATATTACTGTCGCGTACGTGCCTGTATCAATCTCCATCGGTACCCGGATTCGGTTGATTCTCACGTCTATAAACATCGGATTAGCTTCATCCTCGACTCGAGCACTACCTGTCAACGTGTTTACAGCCCGCTTATTAACATTATTAATGCCGCTCATTTCGTTACATAGTTCTAACGGGAAGAAGTCTGACCTATGTGACTCGGTGTTTTCGTCGTCTTCTTTTAAATCCTCTTCCTCTGAATCGTCGTCGCCCACGTACTTCACCGGTGTTTTGCTCTCGGCTTTCTTCTTTCTGCACGCAGCTTCGAGGTGCCCTCTAATGTGGCAGAATGAGCAAGAGCGAGAGCGAAATCGGCATTCTCTCGCTACGTGGTTGGGTTTCCCGCAGCAATAGCAGACCAAAGAAGTCCCGGCCGAATAGTTTGGGCTTGGCGATCGGTTTCGCTGATTTGTTGTTCCCCTTGGCGGGGCTCTTGCTTTAGAATCACGTCCTCTTGCGCCTCTCGTATTGAGAGCGTATATCTCGTTCGTTGCTGATGTGCTCGGGCCGGTCGGCTTCAATGCGTTGCCGGCGTTCTTGATCGCACTCTCCCTCGCCGTTGCCATTTGGAATGCCTTATCGAAGGTCAGGTTACTCTCCTTGAAAAGCTCCACTCTCGACTCGTGATCTCGCAGTCCGCATATCAGCTGGTCCCTAAGCGCCACCTTGAGGTTGGTGAAATTGCAGTGGAGCGACAGTTTTTTTAGTCTTGCTGCGAATTCTGTCACTGACTCCGCGGCTTCTTGTTTCGCTTGATTATAGGTGCACCGTTCCATCACTTCCGATGGCTTGGGGCACAAGTGCTCTGACATAATAGTTGTGAGCTGCTCGTAATTTTTTGTTATCGGTTTGTCTGGTGCGCAGAGATTACGCATTAATTTGAACGCGTCTTCGTCGAATCGCGTTAGCATTGTCGACGCTTTCTTGTCGTTAGCCGTATCGTGGGCTATGAAGAATATTTCCATACGTTCGAGGAACGTTTCCCAGTCGTCTTTGTCCAGACGGAATTCTAGCTTTGGGTGTGATTCCGACATTGCTGCTGTTCGAGTGCCCCGTGTGCCTGTATTCGTCTCGGTTCGGTTACTCGTGTTTATTTCGTCTCTCTCACCTATTGTCTCGCGCGAGCTCACCGATTGCTCCGTTGTACGCGCTTGGCTATCCGCTGTGCCTTGCGTATCTTCGTATGCTCCTTGTTCTCTCACTCTCTGAACCAGCCGTTTCCTCAGTTCATCCAACGTTTCTTTATCGCTTACCGGTAATTCGAATTTGCGTAGCTGTTCGATTACTTCTTCCTTGCTGAGATTGTACACCCATCCAACTTTAGTTTCTCCTCTTTTCCGGTTACCTCCCGTGTCTGTCGTTTCACTCGCATCCGCCGGTTTCTCACTTTTCGTATCCGCCATCCGTTTACCGATATTCTTCGCGCGTGGTCACTTTCATTTTTTTGTTGCACGCTTAGTTCTCCTCGTCGCCAATTGTTATGTTTGGGGAACGGGAAGTGATTATGGTGCACACGGTTCAGCTCGTGACTAATTCTTTTATTTCGTGCATACCAACGACTGGGACAAGACTGAGCTCTCTACCTCGAAGCCCAGACACCTGGGCTTCTCGTAGCTCCGCCTTACCCCGGTGGGGCGCGCTTCCTGAGAGCGCGATACATTACATTATCGATTTAATAATCCTACACAAACTCGTTCGATTGCAAATAAAAGTGCAATATAATATAGTATTTACCCAGGCAGCCATGGACAAGTCCGCTTCTGCTGGATTTTGAAGTCTTTAGTCCCAGATTTGTTGCAAAATATTTCGGCAGCTGATAAATGTGGGCTTGAAGAGCACGGAAAGAGAAAAAAATTGACGTATACTGAGAAAAAAACCAATTGAATCAAATAAATATATTGGTTGATTCAAATCAATGTCTGATTGCGTAGTACCATCGATATATGAGATTATTACAATACTATAAAATATTGGAAAATGTGATTGATTCAAATAACATATTATTTTAGTTGAAAATCTCTTCTGTTCTCCGAATATCTACATTATCCTTCAAATAAAATTATATTCTATTGAATACATTCTATATACAATCCATAGATGTATGGATAAAATAATTAAGGGGTTGCTACAACATTTTTTATTTCGCACAAAAATATAATCAATAGAATGAACTGTCTTTACTACATTGAAACAAATATGCCATGAGACGTAAAATTTTCAATTTGTTTTAAATCTTCAATAAAAAGTGAGCTTTAGAACGATCATCGACGATAAAAGTGGAGAGAATATCAGATATCCAATGGAATATCCATGGAGAGAATATCAGATATTCAACTGATAAGAACAGATACTACACTTTGATCTTAGGCACAGGCCAAGAAGCGATACTTTTTAGAGTTTCTCCGGCGTTTAAGTAGATGTTCGGTTCGCGCTACGCTTACGAGAAATGAGCGCGCGTGCGGCTTCTGGCGGTTACCCCGAGAACTAAGGGTTTCCTCACACCTATAATTTCGCCGGCGCTCGGCCATGATTTGGTTGAGTTTTTTCAACCAAATGCGCAAGACACAAATTTTATTTTCGCATAATTTTTTAACTAATTCAGACCCTTGCTTAATATTTTTCAATCAAAATAAAATATTAATATTTTAACGAATAATGTACTTGAAAATCAATATCGGATATGGTGAAAAAAATAAAATAACATATTCACTCAATAGAAATTTTATCTGAATCAAACGAGCAAAATTTAATTTTCCTCGTGTACTCGAATCAACAATATTCATGTTATGAATTGAAACGCTTTTTTGTTCGTTGCAGAAAATGCATTCAAAAATATTTTGTGCGCGACAATTTTTTAGATAGTTTCAATAATATATTGTTCTCGGCTAACAATATATCTTTTGAATGAAACACAACTTTTAATTTTATTATGTTATTAAAGTCAATAGCGGTTTGTTGGGATCAATAAATCCAATTATCTACAACAACAATATTACAATTGAATCAACGAAATGTCATCCAATAACACTAATGATATTCGATCAATGATTTTTTTCTCAGTGTAGTGTGACGAGAAGAAAATTCATGACAGTTGCAACAGAATCGATACTTTGAAGGAATCGAGATAGATCTAGAGCTGAAACAAGCGTACTGCGTGTCGAGTAATCGGGATTTCAAACGGAACACCCGGCATGTATTTTTGGTATCAGTTTTCCGCCAACGTGACAACGCCCTGGCGGTTCACCGGATGTGTCATCGAGGCTATTTCCCAGTGCTTCCAAGGATGGAACAGTCGAGCATGAGAATCGCACGCCAAGGCGGCAGGGGGGGGGGGTAGATGTCTCGCGAAACGTCCTCACGATCGCCGGAAGTAGATTCGACGAGTCTGTATCTTTAACCGTATATGATACGAATAGAGGTGGAGAAAGGCAGAGAAAAAGAACAGGTAGAAGCAAAATGAGAGAGAGAGAGATAAACAGAACTAAAGACAGGAGAAAAACTTTGGTAGCAATTTTCAGGACGCCTCCAATATACCGAACGTATAGAGTTTAAGGAGTCTTCTCATTTTAGACGCTAATAAAAGGCTATTTTCATGATTTTTTTGATAGGTTTATATTATAGATATTGATATAAAAGTTGTTAAACTTAATAAATACACTTTCGAAATACATTGGAAATAATATATTTATTTAAGTCACTATTTATAGACAGAAATGGTAGTTTTAAAAATGTCTTTAAAAAATGTAGGTCTGCACTGTTATGAAAACTCCGAGATCGAACATCCGAAACAAAAAAATCAAGCGGTTTTATATTCACTATGCTAATGGCTATAGCGCATATCATACGATTTTTGATATATGCAAAAGCAACAACATAGCGAACATTTATCGAAAAAACGTTCTTTTTCACCGTTTATGGCAAAAAAAATAGTAAATATCAAAACTTAAAAAAATATGCGCTATAGCTATAGTTGTAAAAAATATGTGGTCAGAATATCATAAGACTCGGTTCAGTAGTTTCGAAGATTTTATTAACAAGCCGTCGGACAACGTTGTTTCGAGAAAAATGCGTTAAAAGTTTGTTTGGGTTACATAAGTACATTTAAAAAAATTGTTATCTATTTCGAAAGTGTATTTAGTAAGTGTAACAACTTTTATATCAATATCTATAATATAAACCTATCAAAAAATTCATGAAAATAGCCATTTTTCGCGTGTCAAGTGAGAAGAACCCTTAAGGGAGTACACCACAGTAAACGTCTAACCTTAAGTGATTTTTTCGCGATTTTTTTTGGTGTAATGACAAGTAGGGGGATAATAATATTCAAGGATGTTATTAGTCATATCTTCAAGAGAACAAAAAAAATTACATTAAAAAATTGTACAAAATGGTGACGCTGGTGACATTATCGCGAGGCATGTTGAATTTGAGACGCTCTGCGGTACGCAGTGTAACTAACTCTACAGTAGTGTTACCCCTTAAAAGGAGCCATATTGATCTCCAGTTCGGGCGCGGAAACACAATTTTGTTCCTCGGGATCTTGGCATGGCTTTTGCTCGGGCCACATATTTTGCTCTGCAGGATTATAAACGCAGACTTTTCACCCGTTCCGTGTGTACATTTTGAGCCGGAGCGTGATAGCGCGCGAACCCAAAGGTATTTTCCGTTCTCCACCGGGAAGCAGCCGAACGATTTAATCCAAGGAAAAACCCTGAATGGAAGTTACGTTATATGGAAACGCGCAGGGTATCGATTCGACCGCGCGTGTGTAATGAACGTCCCGAAAAATCGTCGAAATGTCGCGTAGCCGTGATAACAATGGATTTGTTATTCTACTTTGGAAGATTGACGCTGAAATTTGCACCGTTGGAGTGTGATTTAATTTTCAAGTGTCTATTTTGTCGTTCGATTTGGACTGTGGAAATTGCTCCTTCAAGGAGGATTCTAGCCAGGTTTGGATTACTAACGATTTGGGATAATACTTGGATAATATACGAATTTGGATAATTTCTCTTAACACCGAAATGCTAAAGTTAAAAGTTAAAAATTAAAAGTTAAAAGTTAAAGTTAAAAGTTAAAGTTAAAAGTTAAAAGTTAAAAATGAAAGTTAAAAGTTAAAAGTTAAAGTTAAAAGTTAATGTTAAAAGTTAAAGTTAAAAGTTAAAGTTAAAAGTTAATGTTAAAAGTTAAAGTTAAAAGTTAAAGTTAAAAGTTAAAGTTAAAAGTTAAAGTTAAAAGTTAAAGTTAAAAGTTAAAGTTAAAAGTTAAAGTTAAAAGTTAAAGTTAAAAGTTAAAGTTAAAAGTTAAAGTTAAAGTTAAAAGTTAAAGTTAAAAGTTAAAAGTTAAAAGTTAAAGTCAAAAGTTAAAGTTAAAAGTTAAAGTTAAAAGTTAAAGTTAAAAGTTAAAGTTAAAAGTTAAAGTTAAAAGTTAAAGTTAAAAGGTAAAGTTAAAAGTTAAAGTTAAAAGTTAAAGTTAAAAGTTAAAGTTAAAATTTAAAGTTAAAAGTTAAAGTTAAAAGTTAAAGTTAAAAGCTAAAGTTGAAGTTAAAATTTAAAGTTAAAAGTTAAAGTTAAAAATTAAAGTTAAAAGTTAAAGTTAAAAGTTACAGTTAAAACTTAAAGTTAAAAGTTAAAGTTAAAAGTTAAAGTTAAAATTTAAGGTTAAAAGATAAAGTTAAAAGTTAAAGTTAAAAGTTAAAGTTAAAAGTTAAAGTTAAAAGTTAAAGTTAACAGTTAAAGTTAAAAATTAAAGTTAAAAGTTAAAGTTAAAAGTTAAAGTTAAAAGTTAAAAGTTAAAATTAAAATTAAAAGTTAAAGTTAAAGTTAAAGTTAAAAGTTAAAGTTAAAGTTGAAAGTTAAAGTTAAAAGGTAAAGTTAAAAGGTAAAGTTAAAAGTTAAAATCAAAAGTTAAAGTTAAAAGTCAAAGTAAAACATTTACATTAAAGTTAAATGTTATACTTCCAAGTTAAACTGAAAGGTTAAAGTTGGGGTTCAAGTTTAAAGTAAAAAATTTTAAGTTAAATGTTAACAGGCATATTAAAATGTTCAGGTTGAAATTCATAGTAAGAAAGAGTAACATGAATGTTCCTGCTCTAAAATGGGGCCCACTCAATCAAATGTAACCTCATAAAATTTCATTATCGACGAACAAATTAACAGTTCGTGAATCAATTTTTCTTATGTAATGCCAATATCAAAACGTGACAAATAGAGATCCCTATCGAAATTTGCCAAAGAGGCTGCACTAGCCGGCTGACTCCTTTATCTTGATAAGGATGCAGAGAGGGGCAGGTAGGGGAGGGGGCGGCATAAAAGATGACTTACCTGTGCTCCTCGGAGCACGGCGAGGCGGGCTTCTCGTTGTTCTAGGAGGCGCCTTTGTTGGGCTATTTCCCTCTGTTGCCGCGCTGCCATGCTCTCGAGCTCGCTGAGCACCAGCACGGCACCACCCCCGCCCACTGGTAACTAAAACAGCAAAATAAAATCTCATTAAAATGGCGTGATTCCATGTAGCAAATGTACAATTTGTCGTATAATTGCAAGTACTCGAGAAGTCGAATAATATG
The DNA here is from genome assembly GCA_964007375.1 of Ophion obscuratus. NCBI lineage: Eukaryota > Metazoa > Arthropoda > Insecta > Hymenoptera > Ichneumonidae > Ophion > Ophion obscuratus. The sequence goes on along the minus strand of OZ023319.1, from coordinate 37,890,194 downwards.
CTCGGTAAAATTTTACATTTTCCGGTCATTTCTAAAGATCGTAATTTCAAGTCAAAATTATGAAGATTATAATGATGTAAAATTAATGAGTAATGAATTATTGAAATATTATGAGTTTGATTTTTGGTCGAATATTAGTGGTGGAAATCAGCCGAATCCTTTAATCACCTCAAGGATCTTTTGCAAAGTCGGGTGTCAACTTGTTGGCTTCATCGCACCTGAAAATAGAAGAATCGGCCCTCAAAAATAAAAATTCTTAGGCACATATTGATAAATATACCTATTTCGATGTCGGTGGAAAAACAGCAATTCGATCAATTGTATTTTTACCCGTGCATGAAACGATTTCATGTAGGTACATGTTCGTGTTACGCTTTTGGCTCCTATGAGGTGGTCGGCCCAGTAGTCGTTAGGGTCCTAGAGACCACCATGTTTAGACATTAAGTAAGTATTTTAAGATGGGAATCAGTCGTTCGTGCAGACTTGTGATATATTAGCGTTCGGAAGGTATTATATTTTCACTCTCGTAAGCATACGTGTTCAAGAATAATCAAATCAAATGTAATCAGCTACGGCGTCTATATGCGATTTCGGCCGAATCCTTCGTTTAGAGGTTAAAGTGAACCGTGTCACATTTCGGGTGATTTGAAAATGACTGGCGGCTTGCTCAAGATAAGTTTATCTTCAAGTTATAAATAAGATTCTTGGTTTTACGTTCAGCGTGGATAATTTAGTCTTATGCTAATTCCAACGACTTTTCATATATCCCGATTATTGGTTCAGCATTGTAAACACTCTACCGAAGAATCGAAAATCAGAAAAGAAATATTGCGTCTGTAATTAGCATTGTCAAAATAATCCACGGACCAGTAATCGTTATACACATATTCGCAATAGCGAAAAGATATGCATATAAATAAACTTTGTCGATCACTGGGTCGTGGTCATGTCGATAACTGGGTACGAAAAAATATTAAAAATTATTTTGTGATAAAATAGTTGTTTATATTTATTGGAAGTGAATGAAAATTCTAATCCTGACCTAATACCCATACCTAGTTTTATTTTTGAAATTAATAAAGTTGTACGTTAAATAAATTTGTGTCTTAAACTGTTTGTCAAATGTTTTAATAAAAAGCAAAAAGTTTGTGACGGAGTGACTAAAAATTATTCTGTAGTCCTATATTGATTTTTTTATTGTGAAAAAAAACGGAAATTTCCGCAATTCTGATAATAATTTATTCATATTTTCATACATCTCTGGTAATTTTTTCAAGTTATTTCATGCATTAATTAAGGTGTAATCCGCTGTGTCCCTTAGCGTGTCCTCATTGTCGTTGTCGATTTGCGGGGATTGTGCAGGTCGCAATTGGCATCTGAAAAAGTCCAACAAATTTTAATATATTCTTGAGATGTTTTTAAAGAAAATGAACCTAAATTTGAAAAAAAAAATTGTGATTTGAATATTGGAACGTGTTTGTAAAAAAAAATGATCGATTTTTAGCTTTTTCTTCCCCGGCATTTTGCAATAATAAATACCTTTAAAAAAATCTAATGTTTCCAACTTTACGTTCATGTTTTAATAAATTTTATTAAGTAAACGTGTTCCAAATTTGAAGATGATACATCAATTAGTTTTTGAGTTATGGTTCCCGCAAATTGAAAAAATGTTGTTTCGAGACAAATGCGTTTGAAAGTTTTAGTATATGTATTTACATATACTAAAACGATTTCGTTGCGCTACCTGTTCTGACTCAATCGTCTGTCACTTGGTCACTTTTCAATATTTTAACTTCACATTTTTTTTACTTATTCTCGAATATGTACACTCTGAGAAAAAGCGAAATAAAATAGAATGTGAGAAGAGTATGTCGCTTCCGGATGGAGGCCGTGTTGAGGATCAGCGTTGTGCCGACGTTTCGCAAACGTTACAGTCTGCATCATCAGGGCTGAGAGCTCCGATACTGAAGCTCTCGTGTCTCAGGTATTCCTTATATAGTTGCAGTCATCGTTCTGGATCGCTGCACCAGCCAATCAGATGTTTTAATTGATCGGCTGGTCAATTAAAAAACCGGGAGGACGGTGTGCCAAATAGGATTGACGTGATATCCTCCATCTCTGTTTAGATTGTCCGGATGTTTTCGGATTTCCAAGCCTTCTCGGTGTTTCCTGGAAAAATAGCTGTTTGATGGGGCCAGGCTTTGGGCTTTGTCGAACTGGATGGCATGACCAGTCTCCATCCAATGTTCGGCCAGCGCTGATTGTGTAATATGGCCATATTTGATACACCGTTGATGTTCTTTGATCCGTGTACTGATCTTCCTCCCGGTTTTTCCTATGTACACTTTACCGCATGAGCAGGGTATCTTGTATACTCCTGGTGCACTTAATGGTGGTCTTTGGTCTTTTGCACTCGGAATCACTTGTGCTAGTTTCTTCTGAGGTTTGAAGATGACTCGCGCGTTATGTTTTCCAAGGACCCTCCCTATGCGATCGGTTATGCCCTGAAGGTATGGAAGGGAAGTTGTTGCGGTTATTTGTCCTTCATTCTCCCTATCAGGTGCTGTAACCGTTTTCGGATCAGCTATTTTTCTTTTTAGATTTTTGATCGTTCTTTCGATGTTGCCTGGCTTGTAGCCATTGTCTCCTAAAGCTTTTCGTAGGTGTTCTAGTTCAACCTCCAAGGAGTCTGGTTCGGAGATCGCTAGACCTCTGTAGACCAGAGAGCTTATGACCGACTGTTTTTGGGAAGGGTGGTGATGGGACGTAGCATGGAGGTATCTATCCGTATGTTATGGCCCAAAGTGCCATCGCTTTTCCGTTGAACCAGTACATCCAGAAAAGGGATTTGATTTTCCTGTTCTATCTCCATGGTGAATTGAATATTGGGGTGCTGGGAGTTGAGGAAGGTTAAGAAATGATTGAGGTTTTCTTTGCCGTGACTCCAAATGACGAAGGTGTCATCGACATATCGGAACCAGGTGGAGGGCTTGAGGGAAGCTTCTTGCAGAATTCTGTTCTCGAAGTTCTCCATAAAGATGTTGGCGATGATAGGAGAAATAGGGGAACCCATGGCTGCGCCTGAAGTTTGTTCATAAAATTGGGATTGAAATTGGAAATATGTAGAGTTTAGGCAATGTTCTATGAGGGGCAGTAGGTTAGGGGCAACTTTTTTTGGAATTTTTAACTATACTTAGGGTTTCATTGGTTGGGACGTTTGTAAACAGGGATACAACATCGAAACACACTAAAATGTCTTCTGGTTGTACCTTGATAGTCTGGATCTTGTTCACAAAATTCCGAAAGTTTTGGATATGGGAGTTGTTGAGGCCTACGAGTTCCTGCAAAGGTTTGCAGAGAAAACGTGCCAAACGATATGTAGGACTGCCTATGTTGCTAACAATGGGCCTAAGTGGGATGTTGTTTTTGTGTATTTTTGGCAGACCGTAAAGCCTGGGTGGTAGGGATTCCTTGGGTGCTAGGGCTTTTGTTAGGTTTTCTGATAGACCAGCCTTCTTTAGAAGTGTTGTTGTTTTCTTTTCTACACTCGATGTGGGGTCACGTGATAATTTCTTGTACGTGTTGGTGTCCTCGAGCAGGTTCAAAATTTTACAGCCTGGCCCCATCAAACAGCTATTTTTCCAGGAAACACCGAGAAGGCTTGGAAATCCGAAAACATCCGGATAATCTAAACAGAGATGGAGGATATCACGTCAATCCTATTTGACACACCGTCCTCCCGGTTTTTTAATTGACCAGCTGATCAATTAAAACATCTGATTGGCTGGTGCAGCGATCCAGAACGATGACTGCAACTATATAAGGAATACCTGAGACACGAGAGCTTCAGTATCGGAGCTCTCAGCCCTGATGATGCAGACTGTAACGTTTGCGAAACGTCGGCACAACGCTGATCCTCAACACGGCCTCCATCCGGAAGCCACATACTCTTCTCATTACATAAAGAGCCGCGAAAGCCTTAAAACTAAAATAGAATGTTTTGACCCGTCACAGTGGTTGGGAGTCGAGCGGAGAGCTTTTATCATTTATATACATACCGTCAGAAAGAATCCGAATATCGTTTTGAAATTTTCAGGGTGTACTCTTAAGATATTTTGCGACCGATTTATTAAATTTAAAAAAATAGATTTTTTGAAGCATCTAAAGTGGTTGCCCGCCTTAAGGTGACGAAACAGCGCTAAATTGGCCGATTTTGGATTAATTGATTTGGCCTATATAGCCGGAAACCTTATTTGACATTTAATGAATACTTGCCCGTATGACGTCTGTAGCACGAGAAAAAGAATGAGCATTGATCTAAAAATCAACTACGTGTTCGAACTACCTCAATGCGGTCCAGGATTTGTACGTAACGAGTACAGGAAGTCCGCACGAATTCCGGTTCAATTTCTCGAACCATTGTGATGCGAAACGTTGGAGACAATAATCTCATTTCCTCGACGTTCACGATAGAGAAAAAAGGTCCCCAGCAAACAAACCCAAACAAATTGTGACATGCACAAAAAGAGATGGGTGAAAGGGACGAGCGTTGAATTCTGCATTTGAAAATTGGCGTTGGCGAGAGAACTGCAGCGTGTGTGCAGTCGTTGAAACGACAGTGTAATGTATACAAATGGGAGCATTCGGTGTGGAAACGGTATGAGGGATTTTCACGAAGGTAAACATGAGCGAGCCAAAACATATTTCGTGGGTTTATACACTTCGAAATCTGCACAAGTTATCACAACGATATATTGTGCATATTTCGGAGGCTGTAATCACCCTCCTGTACGTGTAAATATGTATGCTACGCGTAATATATACGTAATATCCGCATGTATAAAAGCTTTGCGGGAATCAAACAGAATTTACGAAGAGCCTGAAACGAGAAGGGGGCCTCCTTCCGGCCAGAGAGAGGATTAAGGAACCTCGTCTCTTTGGAGATATAAAATCTTCACCGGACGGTATAGAATTTCCGTGGTCACGATAAGACCCTTCGCAGTCTCCCTGCACGATATCTTTTCCATCTGGCTTCGTGGGAAATGTGTAGGGTTCCTTAATCTCTGATATTTTTTTTCTCCAATGGTCCCTTCGTATGCCCTTTCGTGATTCCATGAACCCAAATCCCTTTGGTACTTTCACCCCACGCTCGCTTTTTCGAGTTTTCGAGCCAGCTCTCAATTGCTGTCCAAAGCCACTCTTTCCAAATGTACTACTGCGTTACGTTTGCACGAGGGCAGACGGAAATTGTCTAAAACCTCTGCCGGTACAGGCGTTACTATCTCAACTGAGTTTGTTTGTGTTGTCGTGTTCACCATTGGAAACGTGGCAGATCGAAAATACGGGTCGATACCATTCTCTATTCGGATCGATGTTAGGACTTTGCGAAACGATCAGGACTTTGCGAACTTTGTAAACGATTTTTTTTATCTTGCTATACATGTCAAATTTCATGCCAAAAAGGAGCATTTGCGGGCAATTTTACTGAAGCCTGTTAAAAAAAATCTGCAGCTGAAGCACACAGAATTCTTGTTCAGAGGTATGGCGACCATGCTCTGTCGGCAACAACATGGAGGGATTGGTTTCGACACTTCGAGAATAATGATGTTGATGTGTTGAATTGGCGGCATTACGTCATGGAGACTCATGTCAGACGCTAGCCGAATCATTAGGAGTTCATCACACAACAGTTTCGAAACGCTTGAATGCATTAGGAATAACTTGTTAAAACAAAGTAGTAATTTTCACGAGAAAACAGCGAAAACTTTTTTTAACATCCCAATATACAGGATGTCCCAGAACTGATGGTAGTCCCTGAAATGGAGGGTTGGGAGTGAAATTTTGAGTCGATTGATATACGTATGTATGGGTCTCAGATCAAGCCATGAATTATTATTAATTTTTAAAGGGGGGCCAATCAAGTTGCGCTGGATGAGCCAACGTACGTCGGTGAGCGATACGCGCGTGTGTGGTGCCTGGCGGGAGCACCGCACCTACATTGACTCATCGGGTGCACCTGATTGGCCCGCCTTTAAAAATTGATAATAATTCAGAGGTTGATCTGAGACCCATACATACTTATATCAGTCGACTCAGAATTTTACCCCCAATCTCCCATTTCAAGGAGTAACATCAGTTCTGGGACATCCTGTATACGCTTGTACATGCATGGCAGATCCTTTTGAAACTTTGACACCGTGGATGAAGTAAGCTATGCGAATCTTAATTGGCTCCGTTAACATTTTCTCGAGGGAGCAGCAGTGAGAAGCGTAAAGACGCTTTGTCTGCACTCGTTATTACCGTTGGGCGGTACTTTTAGATTAGTTTTCACAAATGTAATACACCAGATTACATTCAGCAAACTGGGGCAGCATTGTACAGAGGCTCGAGCGAGCTTTATCCAATTCTGAAATCAGATAGACGCAAAGTGACAAAACGAACTACCTCTATTTGGTGATATGGAACTTGCTACATTCGAGTCTACTGCAAGTCAATGTGCAACTGTATTTTTAGTTCGTTTAGTTTGAACTCTTCATTATTTCAAGATTACCTCATGATGTTGAAGTTTGCATCGTTAAAATTCAAGGAAAACTAACCTTTTTCCACTTTTCATATTTTCGATAGCAGATTCAACCAAATACAATGAAGCAAACTATTTTTAGGATTGCTAAACAGCGCTCTACAGCTTATATCTGCAAAATATGATTGTGGGGAATAATCAAAATAAGGAATAAAAAAGAATTTTCTTTGCCTTCCAACGATGCAAACGTCAACCCCATTGTTCGTTGCTGTGTTTTTGAGGATTTTTAGGATGCCATCCCTTGAACTTTTACCGCGCACTACATGATTTCGAGTTCCCTAGAAAGTTCTCAGACTAGACTACACCATAATCCACGGGCCTTTTCCGATGCCTGATGCTTCGGCCTTTATCTTGAAGTGACCGAAAACTATTGGTACCAAAATTCCAAGCGTATTTTAGTCTCCATCACCCATTGTCATCAATCATCCGTCAAAGAATACGTATGTACTTTTTTCTGGAAGGAGTACACGATGACGGTTTCTTCGTTTCACGACGGGATTTAAATAGTCTCGAGTGGAGATGTAGCATTGATTAACAGAGAAGGGGAACAATTACCGTGAATTGCGCGTTGTTCCATGTTCCCCAACGAACGCATGCCCGTAAATTAAGAGAGGAAGTTTCAGCGATCCATTAAAGAGCGTATAGTAGTGGAGGAGGCGGAACAGGATAAAGGAAGCAGAGAGGATATCCCGAGCTGTCTCGAGATGCAGCAACCCTGGAGATATCCAACTTCCATTCTACTCTGCAGGGTGGAACAGCTCTGCAAACGTTTTACAGGTTGGCTCACAATTTTTTTAATTCAAAAGAAACGATCGAGTCAATAGAGATAAACATTTTTTCCCATATTCCAATTTGCGAAAGCGCAATCTAAAAAAAAAATCACAGGAATTTTTGGATCCACTTGTCTTTTTCTTCGGCTTGCGTGCTTATTCAGGCAAATCTACCGAGCGGTAGTTCCGCCAAGGAAATCCGGTGGAGTATGATCAGTCTGAAAGATCCTGTAGAATCTTGCATTTGTTCTTACCCCTTTACAAATGGTCGTAGGATTGCGGTGGTGCAACATGGTGTGAGGGTGGACCGGACAATACTGAGGTCCATATTTAACAGCCAGGAGAAAGCGAGCGTCAGAGCGAGTGTGTGTTTTGAGGTGATAAATTGATTTCGCGAGCTGACCCAAAATGATCGGGGAAGAAATATACCACGCTGCAAGGTCGAGTAAACTGGGGCTAATGAATTACCATTTCATTTCATTTTATTCTCAAGGTGCACACGCTGCGAGTTAAGTGTCTCTCGAAGGATACTAATATGTATGTGTGTGTATATATACTGAGAGAAATGTATGGTGTTTTCAACCATATTTTATATTTTCCCGAGGGAACAATAATATTTCATAGCCATAGTTACTGCCAAAAGTATAGTAGTGCTTATCGATGTTGTGGCAGGTGCGAAAATCATGCACATATGATAACTGTAATCTCCAATCTTACAAGCATAGTTGATTGTTCAGTGCTTTGTAATATGGCAGGTGTTCATAGAATGGATATTCCCGGACACTAGAACAAATTGACTCCCCCAAAATCCTAATAGTAAGCAGGACTGAAATATATACACGTTGATTGAATATGTTGCTTGTGATCTGCGACAATTTTTCTAGTGATTTGTTTCTAGTGTATTCTAGTGATTGGTCTATTATTCGATTATTTTTCAGACAATGCATGCGTGTCGGTTCAAGGTATCAAGTCCGTCTACTAAATGCATATAACGTTTTATAAATCCAAAAAAATTCAACTGAGAGTTCTACCTCAATGATCTGTTATTATAATTCGTCATTCCCTGACCTTGAAAATATTTCGCCTACACATGGAATCAAACCTACAACCTTGCCTGCCTATCTTCTGCCTATACATTACACACGCTGCCACTGAGCTATCGCGTGCTTGTGGCAGTTTGATTGCGAAAATGGCACAGCAGACCAAAGTAATTCTGGCTGTACTTCCAAATAGCCTTCACCTCTGATATAGGTGAACTTTTGTACAGATATTTTTTCTTGATATGAGGCACTGCTTAAATGGATTTTTGGTGCATCGCAATATTTTTTCAACACATGATATGCTACGAGCTGCTATATACATAGTAATGTGTGTCCTACAAGAACAGAAGGTGAACTACGAGAAGAAAGTGTTCAACTGATATCCTTTTATTGCAACAGAAGGTGGACTACGAGAAGAAGTGTTCAACTGATATAATTTTTTTGCAATGCAACAAACATACTATGTTTTGGGATATTGGATAAGTTTTCGCTGTTTTTTCGTGAAAATTAATGGTTTTTTTTTTTTAAATCATCCTTATGCTTTCAAACGTTTCGAAACCGTTATGTGATCCTAATGATTCTGTAAGTTCAGTTAACGTCTGACACGATGTAGTAATGCCTCCAATTCAACACATCAAAATCATTACTTTTGGAGAGCTTAAACCAATATTTGCATGTTATTTTCGAAGGAGCATGGTTGCCGTAAGTCTCAACAAGAATTCTGTGTGCTTCAGTTGCAGATTTTTAAAATAAAGTAGTGCAGTAAAATTCCTCGCAAATTCTCTTTTTTGGCACGAAATTTTACATGTTTACCACTATGAAAAATAAAAGTTGTTCACACTTTGGCGAAATTACATACACTGAATTTCAAGCTTGCTTATAGTACTTCTTTATAGATGCGTTACCATCTCAAACTACACGCACGCAGTTCTGGTAACGCCATCTCTTGGAAAACAGCGAGAACTCATTCAACGTCCTAATAACAGTTTGTGAGCCACGTGTAGTTCTTGAAACTACTAACCCGTGGTTGCTCCAACTACAAATGATTTACGTCTTCGCTATCAGCAAACATTGCCGTTTTTTTTAAATAGTGACTTTTCGTAAGGTCTTCTAACAAATTATACTCGAAGAACGTTAGTATCTACAATGTGGATTGTAGAAACTTGCATAGAATAGTGGAAGTTTGATCTGAACGAAACCTAACATACAGTATAGTATTGTCGGAGTAATTACTTTTTGTGCGCCGATTTTGTGATAGCACTGAATTAACCATATCTATAACAAACAACAATTACGCTTGTAATTGCCAAGTCCTTTACAATAGTTAATAACCATTTTGGGGATGATAGATGGTCGAACACGCCATCCAAATCGTATGTTTAGATATACTTTTCGCTTATAGTTGTGTCAACCATACTGTGATTACGGTGTCAATAAATTATAGGGACCTTCACCATTCCTTCCTTTACCATGGGCGTTTTTGTATATACCACGGATTTTTCTCTCAGTGTGCACATGCGTGTATTTGACCAGGGTGCTTTCGGCAACGTTGAAAAAAGTCCCTCTATCGAAGTAACACCCGCAGCTAGAGGTTACTAGGGTAAAGGGAGACGACACGACATAAAACTAAAAGGGATGCGTATATATATATATATATATATATATATATATATATATGTACAAAAGTAGTGCGTGACTTTATGATGGGCTGAGGCCGCACGCGCCTCATCAGCACGAAATGAAGGCCTCTCCTTTTTTTTCTTCTCCCCTTTCTCCGTGATGACCTCGTAATGAGTTTGTTTCGTCGGAGGTCGAGAAACGGTGTGGTTCCATCTCCGGGGATTAAACCCGTGTGGTGTGCAGCAAGAAGAAGACGCTCGGCATTCCAAAAGCAACGGGAGGCATCATACGTTATGATGTTTCTTACACACACACATATAGATGTCTGTATGTATGTGTATATATATATATATATATATAATGGATTCTCGAATGCCCATGCACGAGTACCACCTTCGTAATTAACTCGTGCGCCGTACACTTTCCGAACGTGAAGATGCGCGTGTGGTTCGAACGAAGAATCATTCAAAATGATTTCACGATTGAATAATGACTAGTGAATTGCCCCGAACATTACTTCTACGAACGTCCATTGGACGCTCGAAGTTTCACGCACGGCTTCATCAAAGCTGTTCAATTCAATAACCATTGGGTGAATACAATTTTTGGCTTTACTTGATAAAATAATTCGTGATTTCAAGGAAGGCGATACCTTTAGGTGACAAAAAATAATTGCTGATTTTCGTCTAAAGGAAAGTTTTTTTCACCTTTTTTTAGACTTAGGGTATGTTTTATTACTACTTTTGTCTGGCACATGGTATTTTTTATTTTTATTAATCTTAAAAAAGACGAAGGTATGTCATGGTTTTCTAAACTGTATTTCTAAAACTGGCGTGACGTATAGCTCAAAAACGAATCGACCGATACTGATGAAATTTGGCATAAATCTTTCTAACCTTATTGTCTAGAACATGACGCATGAACGTTTTTTGAAATAAAAAAGTATTTTTTTATTACAAAATGTAGCCATTTTTTCGAAACATGAATTTTATTGTTTCAAAGCGTACCGGTTAATCGAGTTTCAACATTTCTCAGTTTTTCTTCGTTCATATTCTGCGTATGAGTGTCAATGAATGAAAAATATTCATTCTAGTGAACAAAAATTTTCTTAAAAAAAAATCATGAAAATCAGCAATTTTTCCCCCCTTAATGGAAATTCATATGTAATGCCATTTTTTTACTGCGAGCTGAGTCGATTTATTCTTAATTGTGTAGCATAATTAAGCCGCATGTAACATTTGGGATCGATCGGTTAACCCGTTGAAGAATTCCAACACTTTTAATTTGCAGTAGTTTTGCGTGCGGTCTTATGCACCGTTGGTTTACTCTCCTGGGTATGATTGCTAAAACCACGATGAAAAAATGCGGTACAGAATTATTGTGATTTTTTGGGTGGCTAATTTTTGCACGATTGGCACTTTGCTTATTTGCTCGTTTTGCTCCCCCATCCGAATTTACCAAACGACATGATGAAGCTGTTAGCAAAGCTGACCGGTGCGAAAATTGAGGCAGCGATAAACATTGATGAATACAGATGAAACAATTATAATTTTAAAAAAACTTTCTATCGCAAATGGGCTTGGTTCACGCATTAGGTCACTCACGACTGATTTTACTTCACATCTGGAAAATTTATTGGGGAACTTCAAATTTCGGCTACGTTAGCCTGAAATTGTGTCTCCCATAAACCCTCAATATGTCTGCGTAAGTTTACAATTTGAATTATACGTCTTTTTATAGCATTATTTTATAACCTAGGGTTTCACCAATTGGCAACGAAAATTTTGTAAAAATATCAAAAATTGCCCGAGGTTTTCATTTTCTTGCGTTTTTCTCGCAACTATGTGTTATAAAACGGTGTAAGTTGTGTCTCCAAATCTCCGATTTGTCAAAAGTCCGATACACTTAAAATTGACAGAGCATGGTTTATAACATTTGATATCCCATGACTCGATTTTTTTTTTAATATGAATTTTGTTTTAATTTACCATTTGTTGATAAATGATTAAAGTTTTTCTTTTTGGGTCGAATATCGAACTTTTATTTTACAGCGTATCATTTGCGTAATTTTCGAAAGATCAAACAACTATCCAGTTCAACGAAAGTTTTATTATTATGCTAGAAATGCTCTTTTAAATTGTTCATTTCACACCACCCTAGTTACCAGAATTGGTCATCAACTTTTTCAATCGATATCTGTCAATTTAAAAGAAATTGCAAATTTGGCAATCCTTTGTATTAATTGTGTGTAAAATTCCGATCTCGTCATCCCAATATCCTCATCGAAAAAAATATTGAAAATTCACCAGTTTTTGTGCCCCAAGTTTATATAGACCCGTACGCCCTCTCTGAAAACATCAAAAAATTGTTTCTTGCATATTGTTATAGTTTGAGCTTTCAAAAGCATTTTAAGACCAACCGGACCCTGAAATTCTAAGTAAATATTAACGTAGAGATCCCGCCGTTTCGGGCCTCGCCGCTGGAGGACCACGAACACTTTGAAAGATTTTCTTCCAAGAGAATTACATTGTAACCGCAAACATGTGTATAACATGCTGGGAAAAAAATAATTTATTCCAACCAATGTGTTGATAGAAAAAATTCATCATTCTGAGCCTTCAAATTGGGCTTCCACGCTGGGTTGAATTTTTTTCAACCAAATGCGCAAGAAACCAATTTTATTTTCGCATTATTTTTTAACCAATCTAGATACTTGCTTAATATTTTTCAATCAAAATAAAATATTAATATTTTAAAGAATAATGTACTTGAAAATCAATATCGGATATGGTAAAAAAAATTAAATAAGATATTTACTCAATAGAAATTTTATCTGAATCAAACGAGCGTAATTAATTTTTTATCTTGTGTACTCGCATCAACAATATTCATGTTATGAATTGAAACGCTTTTTTGTTCGTTCTAGAAAGTGCATTTAAAACTATATAATTTGTTCGCGATAATTCTTTAGATACTTTCAGTAATATATTGTTCTCGGCTAACAATATATCTTTTGAATAAAAAAAAACTTTGAATTTTATCATGATATTAAAGTCAATAGCGTTTTGTTTGGACTAATAAATCCGATTATTTACACCAACAATTTTACAATTGAATCAACGAAATTTCATTCAATAACACCAATGATATTGGATCAAGGATTTTATTCTCAGTGCAGAGAGGAGTACCCCGTTAACCGCTCCAACGTCATGGGAGACCTCCCTGTGATGCTTTGCAGAAATGGGACACTCATCGCTTGTAATATGCAATGCGAGCGAAGCTCTTCCTATTAATATAAGGTGACGCAGCGCGATACGCTCCCTCGGCAAAAGATATCGTAAGTAAATATATGAATGTACATACATATATGAAGGGTGAGATTAGATACAGGGGGGTAGCACTAATACGTGTATATTTTGCATGGCGTACCTCCTGGGTAATAGCCCATATCGTTATATCCCGGAGTAATTAAGCGTATGCGTATCGTTCGACGGAAATTAACAGGCGGGGCATTATCGAGCGAGGGAGAGAGAACAGGAAGAGGAGAGTTCGGGCAGCGGGAGACAATGATTTTACGTTTGATAAAAGGAGCACGAGGGGTGCGCTGCGCCAAAGATGTCGCATCTAAAGGCCGCGATCTCCCTCGTTAAGTTATGATGATAAAGTACATAATGTTTGATCCCTTACAGATGACTGCTGTTCCCTCGTTCATCGTTATTCGATAAATATATTTATAAGTTTGATGTCGGGTGATTTAGATGTGATAAAGATCCACACCCTTTCCGTATTTTGCTTAAACACTTTAGTAGCAGGAAACGACACATTGTCGAAATAACAAATTTTGATCAGCAAATTTTATGTGACTAAAGACGAATACCTACTTGCGATAAGTATGGACGCACATTTCATTCAATATTTTCATGTGCATCAATCGATGCAAATCAGTCCTCAACTTCAATCCAATTGTCGCGTATTTTGGAATCCCGGAGAAGTATTAGGTCGTTGGGTCAATTTTCGTTCTTTTCCATCAGATGGCATTACCAGAACTACGTGCCTGTAGTTTAACATCATCATCATTCGCCGGAGTGTAAACAACTTTTTTTTTCATAGCCTTAAACATATCAAATTTCGTGCCAAAAAAGAGTATTTTGGGGAGTTTTACTGCACTGCTTTATGCAAAAAAAATCCGTAGCTGACGCATGGAGTTCTTGTTGAGACTTACCGTGACCATGCTCTGTCGGAAACAACATGCAGAGATTGTTTAAGACGGTTCAAAAATAATGATTTTGTTATGTTGAATTGGAGGCATAACTTCATGAAGACTCGTGTCAGACGCTAGCTGAACTTGCAGAATCGTTTTGAGTTGATCACACAACAGTTTCGAAACGTTTGAAAGCATTAGGAACGATTTTTCAAAATAAAGCATTATCTTTCAAGAAAAAACCAGCGAGAACTCGTTCAACATCCCAATATGAATTTCACAATTGCAAGGGACACGGGCATATAACTTTCGTGTGCAAGGGTCTGGAGGGTGTCCCTTTTTCGGTGACAGATATGCATCGAGCCGGAGTACGGTCTGCTGCACTTTTGGCAAACGTACACATACGTTTATGGCCACAAAATCGAATATTGCGAACGCATCGCTTCTGTATTGCAGATTGGAGGTTGATAAAGGGTCGGCCTTTATTAGAGTCCTTTGCTGACAAAGGTAGGATCTCCTCCACCTTCTCTGTCTCTCTCTATCGCTTGCTTTTTCTACTTCCCTCGTCACATCTCGTCGGTCCGGTCACTCTACAACTGCAGCGCAATATAAGCTATTTCGTCACCAATGTGGGAAAAGTAGGAGCATCCAGGTACATACCCGTAAAACCAAGAGAATGAGAGAGAAAGAGAGAGAGAGAGAGAGAGAGAGGGAGAGAGGGAAATAGCAGTGAATCCAATAAAGCGCGAGCGCTTTCCCGAACTCCAAATGGTATGCGAGTAGCGAAGAATCCAATAGTATACCTATATATTGATGGGAGCTTTCCCACAAAACTATTGCCGTTCGTTCTTTTCGCGTCGCTTGCATCTCTATACCACTATATTTCGGGCCCTATAGGTTAGGTTTATCTCTCGCCTGCGTAAACTCAGCATCCTTTTTGCTACTATACCTCTCTCTCTCTCTCTCTCTCTCTCTCTCTCTCTCTCTCTCTCTCTCTCTCTCTCTCTCTCTTTCTCTATCCCTCTTTTGGTGTTTTCGCCTGTTTGCAACGGTATCTCTCTCCTGCTCTTGCTATTCCAAGACTATTTTCTATGGCCAGCTCTCGGCTACGATGTCCAACAACGACTTTGTTTCTCTCTGCTTCGAGGTTATTCATCCTTTCCACTCTCAAATCTTCACGGCCACGACACTTCTCTCCATTTGTACCGAGACATTTTGTGCGGATGACAATCGTAGAGAAATCCAAGAGTTGCCTCGTTGAAACTTTCAAGCAAGTAAAGGGTGTACGAGCGGCTCCCACTCGCGCATGTCGACAAAATTTTCACCATGAAAAGAACGATGGTATGTGCGTCACGGTTTTGTCGGAAAATAAATGAAAACTCTGTGGCACTGTAATTTTATGTTGGCTTGAAAAACTTTATTGACAATGTATGAGGTGCTGAACGTTGCGAACAATTGCGGATCGAATTGGCGAGATTTCCCTTCAGAGAAAATCGATGCTCATGTTTTTACGAAAAAGATGAGGTTTTTCATTTTTATTTCTAAAGGTTCTTCCTATCCCTTCACTTGCACCTGTCACTTCTGTATTTCCTAGAGATCACAGCCAACCCTATTTCCTGATATACTGCCGTACGGCATTTGCACGACGGCACAGGGAAACTGAGGAGAAACTGCGCTGATACAGGTGACTATACTTTCATTGTTGCAGTCGGGTTACTATTCGAACCTCAATAAAACTGCCTCTAATTCGACAATCACAGCGCAACTGCGCAGCTATGCGATCACCCATTCAAGTATACTTGCCTGGCCAACGCTTGACATGTAAGATCACCAAAGTAGCACAACTACAGGGTGTTGAAGTTTGCATAGTTGGAATGCAACGAAATCGATCTTCATTTTTTTTATTACTATCTAAACTTTTCTTTTGCGGGTTAGGTTATGGATCCCTAATAAGGAATCCATACAAAATTGAGCAATACTAACCTAAAAAAAGATATTTTTGTTGCATTCCAACGATGCAAACTTCAATACTATACAATTGCCTCATATAGGGGCGGGAGGCCCAAAGTGGGAACTCTAAGGGAAATAAAAAAAAAACAGTTATAAAATGTCACATTGAAACAATCTTTTTGGTATCGGATGATAAATTTATAGTAGTTTAATAGTACACTCACACATTGCCAGTAAATCTTCAAAATACAAACAATAAAACCCATTAATAAACTTTCAGTAATGTCCGCTTTGCCCAGGGGGAGCCTAAAGTAGGCACGGCTTCTGAGCAAAGCGAGCACGTAGAGGGTAATACGAGCACCCCGTATGTTTCCTGAGATTGGGCAAAAATAAGAAGAAAATAGGGAATCTTAGGGGCGGAAAAAATATGAATATACCCACATATTTTATTGCAGACAAATCATTGTTATTATCATAAAAGAACAAAAACTTAACATATCTTCTTAACAGTCAGTAAAGATTTTTTTGCAATTATCACAGTAAAATGATCCAACACCAGGGTAAGCAGTGCATGCATCATGAGCCCACATTTGGGCTCTCTTAAGGCTTCTTAAGGCTCTCATCCCAAGATTCTTGTTGTGCCTTTCTTTTATATTTATTTACCATCTGAAAATAATAATGGATATCGTTATAAAAAGGTACCACTTACAAACATGTAAAAAACATAGTTGCAATAAATAATAGCGTTTTGGTGAGTTCCTACATTGATAAATAAATGGGAAAATTATTAAAATAAAGTCATCTTCTATCTTCTATTATCATCTTAATTTCACATGATCATCTCTCATTGGAGCATAGCGGGCACGTGCTTGATTTCCTACAATAAAGATAAATAAATAGGGAAATTATTTAAATAAAGTGTCAACTTAATTCCATAGAGTTATCTCTTATCCTGGGCATAATGGGCACGTGCTCGCTTTGCCCTGCCCGCGTTGGCCTTTTGCGCCACTTGACGTTTTCATCAAACCTGACCAAAAAATGATTGGAATTAATTCAAGCAAATATGAATAAAAAAAAGTGAAATAGGCATAAAACAATAGTTATATTTTAATATAGATCTATTTGACTCACAAATAGACAAAACACGATGTACATACTTTGCTTTTTTTTCAAAACCCATGGAATTTTGTTTTTTTATTGCCCCATGAGCCGCGCGAACGGCCGCAGTTGAGCTTCACGATCGTGGCAGGTCGGACGGGACGGGGGCAATAACCCCGCGTCGCGAAACCGCAGTAAGTGTTCGCCCCACACGTTTGGCGTGATCCTCTTCCCCTACATGTTTGGTGTGATCTCCTTCCCCTACACGTTTGATGTGACCCCCTTCCCCTACACGTTTGGTGTGATCCTATTCCCCTA
The DNA here is from genome assembly GCA_964007375.1 of Ophion obscuratus. Classification (NCBI taxonomy): domain Eukaryota; kingdom Metazoa; phylum Arthropoda; class Insecta; order Hymenoptera; family Ichneumonidae; genus Ophion; species Ophion obscuratus. Next base: position 37,872,617 of record OZ023319.1, on the reverse strand, counting down.
CACGTTTGGTGTGATCCCCTTCCCCTACACGTTTGGTGTGATCCCCTTCCCCTACACGTTTGGTGTGATCTCCTTCCCCTACACGTTTGGTGTGATCCTATTCCCCTACACGCTTGGTGTAATCCTTGTCTGATTACCATGTAACGGAAACGGTTACCACTATCATTACCATCAGTCTTGAACTACTAACAGGTCAGCTCTTATTTTGTCAGGCTCTCCATCTTCTAATTTAAATTTAAAAAGACGCATGGTAACTGGATTTTTTTGTCGGATTATGTTTCTCCCTTGCGGAAATTAAAGTCTGCATTATGCGTATGTGTGTGTCTGTGCGTCAGTGGAAATACATGAGAGAAAGCATGCGAAAGGGAAATAGAGGTCCACGAGCATAAGCAGGCAGGACAAATCGCGTTATCGGCTTCAGGCGACTTTTGTTCCTTTTTTCCACCCCCCTCCTCCTCCCTTCTCCCTGACGCTTCTTTTTTATCCACCTTCCGTAGTTTCCGTGCGAGTCTACGAATAATCCGGATCAGAGGTTGCCAACCTCCGATTCATCTCTTACGGCCTTGTGCAACCACCTGCTGGATATATCTCCATTTTCATCCCTCTTTTTACATGTGTGCATGTGTGTGCGTTCTTGGCTCTGTGTGTATGTAAATTGTCTGGCCGTCCCAGTGAGAAGCAGAACGCTTTGAAGATCATTCCTTTCGTTTCTTGTACTCTCCTGACAAAGGATGAGTCCTGTATATGCAGTTGGTTTACCCTATGGCTTGAGGGCCATGAACTCGTGGAAAAAGCCCAACGAATTGTCCGAGAGAGGCAGAGAGAGAGAGAGAGAGAGAGAGAGAGAGAGAGAGAGAGAGAGAGAGAGAGAGAGAGAGAGAGAGAGAGAGAGAGAGAGAGAGAGAGAGAGAGAGAGGGGGGGGGAGAAGACTGGTAAAGAGAATAAAATGAGAAATAATCTCAGAATGATAAACTCGCGTAACCCCGAGGCAGAACCCTGTATATATGCATGCAAGGGAACTTTGTTCCTCTTTATTCATCCTATTTTTTTCATCCCTTTTGTAGATCCACATCATTCATGAGACAAAGCATCGGATGTTTCTTGAGTCAGCGTGCAATCAAATAAGGAAATACAATGCATTCTTCAACATTCACGGGGAAATAGCATTTCAGAGATACAAAAGCTTCCCAGGCCGGCGAATCTTCACTATAGTGACAAGTATGCAATATTGTCATGAATAGCTTTGTTGGCCAGGATCTAAAAGATTGAATTTAGCTACGCAAAGAGGGTTTGTTTTGTAATGTCAATTCATAATTGCTGTTATTTTTTTCGATGTTCTTTCGCTCGTCCTGACAGGCTTTGAAGATTACATCCCTTTCATTTTCAACCGACTTGTTTCTTCGCTATTTCCAATTCTACAGAAACCCCCAAGAGTGTTGCTTAGAGCCACTCTTTCCTAATGCATTGCTGTGCCGCACGAGGGTACGCGGTACTGTGGAAAAGCTGCCGGCATACTTCAGGAACAATATAGCATACAGCTATATTGTTGCTGAATTTCGGTTGCGGTGCCATCGGAAACTCGGTGAAACTGCCGCCCGACCTAGACATTTCTTAGGGTTAGCCTGATCAGGACCAGGCCCCAATAGGGGTGTGATACGATTAACACCTATTGCGGACATCTTAATCTGGCCCCGATCGGGCCGGAAGTATTTAGGCCCGCAGTCAGGCAATTCTAAAATGGCCCTAATGAGGCCGTCCCCCATAAGATCCCACTAAGGCTTTCCCCGATAGGTCCCTACCAAGGCTTGTCCTGAGAAGCCCTACCAAGGTTTTCCATGATAGGGCCTCACTAAGGCTTTCCCCGCTAAGGCCTTACTGAGGCTTCCCCTAATGAGGCCCTATGCAGGCTTTCTCAGGTGATGCCCGACTAAGGCTTGCCCTGATAAGGCCATAAATAGGCTTGCCCTATAATTGCCTCAGCAGTCGATAGATGCACAAAAACTCTTATTTTCCACGTGGAAACTTCGATATGACATCATCGTAGTTTCGAAGTCTCGATGTAATCCTCAATTTCATAAAAAAAGATGTTATAGACTGTCATGACAAAAAACGTTATGCAACTCGGATCCGTGTTTAGAAGATTTCGGCTTTGTAAGGCAGATAGAGAGGAATTATATGTGTGTGTATATATATATATATATATATATATATATATATATATATATATATATATATATATATATATATATATATATATATATATATATATATATATATACACACACACATATAATTCCTCTATATATATATATATATAAGCAACTAAAGTTGCTCAAAACAAAAAGATAAAACCAAATGTGGTCTTCAATTAATCGGTCAAACAATCGATGTCAAACGAACTAATGGGTTTCGCGTGATGCCGTAACCAAGGTGACTTTTGAAGCATATGATCAATAACTCCCAATTAACACGCATAAACTGTGTTGCTTTTTCCCGTGTTGTTTTTGCTGGTGTGTTGCTTTTACTCAACGTGTGTTGCTTAGTCCAATGTGTGTAAATATGCGTCTTGTATGTTGATTCTACGCGCCTTATGTGTGATCGAATAAGCGTGTTGTTGATGGGGACAGTTGCGAGGGTGTGTAATAATCTAATGCGTACAAAATGCACACTCGCGGGTGTCATTTCAACGCATGACGTGTTACCAAATGCATAAGTGTGTAGAATCACCATGGCAACGCGTGTCTAGCCTTTATGTTGCGTTACTTCTACATACTTTGAACACATGTCAAATACGCCTAGTTTTCGCAGTGTATTTAGTGTATGAATCGTTAGATAGAAATGTGGCCAGCGTGTCATCTCATAATTTTCATAATTATGAATCATAATTTTTTGTTACAAGTTCGATAATTTGGCTTGAAATTTGACCAGTATACTGGAATGTGTTTTCACTTGATTATATACGGCAATGAGTTCATTGTTAAATATTCGGGTTCACGAAAGGAACCAGACTCGATTGCTCATACATACACGAATCAAATTTCCAACATACCCGTGGGCGAAGCAGCGAACAAAAGCCAGTTATTAATCATTTTCCCTACGAATCGCCTCCATTTTTGCGCGTAACATGTTCCGGCGAAATAGAACTGACCGAGCTGCTCCTAAATTACAAATGACTATACTTCAGTGTTATGCAGTTGCAGTTAAAGTTTGACTTAAGCGTTTGATATTCCACTTTGGAAATTGTGCACGCGCGGTCCCTCTTCACTCGGGTTGAGTGACACATCGAAGTCGCCCTGTCACTTTTGCAGAAAATCGAGGGTGAGAATTACATCTCGGAATAGTCTCATGTGCGCGCCTGGAAGCCCACCACAGCTACCTTTGTCTGCCTATTCTCCGACGAGCGATTTCCGTGTATAAAGAGCTTTGAGGACGTACACGGAGAGAGTGGCTGGAAAAGCTCGCTTCGGTAAATGCTCATGTGTTCTCACCAAGTTTCTCAATGTGTGGGAGAGTATTTCTAACAGGGCCAGATACACATATGCTGCATGGCGAATGGCACGAGTTCTACCATGTCCTCTTGCACATCGGAGGTGCAGGGCCAGGGGATGAGAGGGGGGGAGGTCAAGCTCTTGTATAGTTGTCGAGAGGAAAGCAAAGGGAAAAGCGATTCATTCAAGCGCGTTATCTTGACCGGGTTTTGACGGCTTTCCCTTGTTCTCCACCACTCTCGCTCATTCTCTCTTTGGCAGCCTCCCTCTCTCTCTCAACCTGTCTCTCATCTCGACAGGGAACTTGTGTTTGCCGTCACGTTAACTGAGCTTTGCAAATGCGAGCAGGAAATTAATTCTGTCGCGAACATTTATCGAAAGAGCGCTTTACCCTTCTCTCTCTCTCTCTCTCTCTCTCTCTCTCTCTCGCTCTCACCTACTCTCTTTCACCGGAGAGAGAAAAGGACAGGTAATAGGTGGAAAGCTCGTCTTGGAGTGGATGACGCAGACGCACGTGACAGCCCCGTCGATCGCGAGTTCTTCACATCTCACGCGTTTGTTAATACTTATTTTGCGAGAGAGATGACAATAGACGAAAAGACGAAGACGAAAAGAGAGAGAAAAAGACACACACACGGAAGGACAATTTCTTTCAACCCCCAATTCCGCTGGGCGGTTGGAAAAAATGCTTGTGTGAGTGCGATGTTTCCAACAGACAGATTTATGTGAACATTACGATATGCATATAGCCAAGTACATGCATACCCACATTTACAAACATATGTATGCACACAGAAAGTGATGGAAAACTGGTGTACGCCTGCGGTGATGATTCACATTAAAATCGTTGGCCTGGGTCAATACGTGGTTTGGTGACGCCTTGTCACTGGGTAGTGCACCGACTACTGGGCAGACGGCTGTTTTTCTGAGTTTCCGATAATGACACAACTGGAATTCAGTAAAATTTGACTACCTGTATGGGCGCAGGTTTTCGACAGTTTTTCTACTTCTTCGTGCAAATGTGACACTGTCCCGACTAGAAATGTTGTTCCGGCAGCCGTATGACTGATCAGGAGGGTTTGAAGATACGGTCCGGAATAACATAGAAGCACCCGCCTGATCTGTGCTGGATGTTTACTGGATCAGTGAATCCGGAGATTGGGTGTAATAAAAACAAACTGATCAGTCCTGAATCAGGTAATCTTGCGAGGAAATCTTGTATGTCTGCCAGATCAATAGTACCCAGATACCGATGTAATAAGGCAGCATTAATCAGGCCCACATAAGATGACCCGCAACGCGTGCCTCACATGGCTCTTTTAAGGTTACCTGTCCAAGGCCTGATTGATTTTCCTTTTCCCATCCGGGTGCCGAGGTTAGCTAATCCAGTAGACATCTGGTACCGATCCGCCACGCACTTCGAAGTGTCTGTATGATTTGCGCCGCATGTCTACCGGATAACCTTATTCGGGGCCATCAAAGTAAACAACTGAGTTGCTGCGTGCATAATTTCGGCAAGATTCTAATAAAAGTAATATGGGGTCCACGCGGACCCCGTCATCATCAAATCAAGATACAAAGATCGAATAAAAATAAATTTGCCGTTTGCATCGTGAGAATAGAACGCTTTTTTTCTTCCTTTCTCATTCGTTTATTTTTATCGACGCCGACATCGGCGTTTTAAATTTACAATGATATTATAAGTGTTGATCTTCTAGTTTTTCACATTGTGTTATCGGCCGGAAAATCTAAGGTACTGCCTTTGCCCACAGTTGACTTAATTGTAAAATTTGAATATCTATTGAATTTACGTGAGGAAATTGCTACTTTTTATACAAATTACGAAATTACGACGGAGGAAATAGTTCGAGTTTTATTAAATGTTTTCCTTATACTTGCTTGGGTGAAACTCAAATAAAATGGGTCGATTATTTGAATTTTATTATTTAGAATCGATTTTTTCTAGGAGGTTGGGGACATCGGGCTTTCTGGGGAGAGGGCAGCGCCCACCCTGGCCCCTCCTGGCTACGCCAATGCCCTCAATGTTTATATATATATGAAAAGTTGATACGAAAAAAGGCTCACGCACCCTCCTGCATTTCTTCATTCTTGCATCTCCATCTCCGAGGAAATGTTGTAAAAATGATATTCTTCATAGAAGGGGGATTTTTATGAGTATATTGATGTTTGAGTAGGCTTTCTTTATTTTTGATCTCTCTATATCTCGTCAGTGGATGCCATCGAGACAAGCCTCAACTGCTTGCTATTCCAATAACTAGAAAATGTCGTTAATCACAGGCGGAGCGAGGAAAATGAAAACGTTGACTCAACTTTCCCATCCTGTCGTTCGGGCGATTGGTATTACGAGAATAAAAAAGAATAAAGGTCCGCGTCTTGCTTCATCGCCAACACAGGCGGACAATGAAATTGGTCCTGCAATGAAGCGCTTTTGTTTTGGCTGGAATAAATTACACCTTTGAAGCAAGTGCGAAGTAAAAATGTATCTTTTTCCATGAATTAAGCTTCCATTAAAAATTCTCTACCGAAAACGCGTTTATATCGAATCAGTGTCGGGGAAAGTGCGATTCTTATTCTATTGCATTAAACATGGAGCTTTTTATGGTAGAGCAAAGAAGTATTTTCCGCTTCGATCGGTTTTTATAGCCTCGTGCAATAAAGGAAATGTATACGATTTTCGAGATAACGTTTACAGTGAGGGAAAGAAGCTCTCGTTTTATCAAGTGCGAGGGTCGCAGCGACACAGATGCCCAATGTTACATCCGGTACAAAGACCCACCCTGTCGAAAATGACAAGGCAATTTGGCGTCCATGAAAATCATGTTTTGAAACGCGGCAACTCGGATGATGAAAGTCCAAAGAGCAGCCTAAAGGAACAATAAGTTTCTTCTGGAGCCCAACGCATTTCGAAAAAGGAACACGGGAACGAAGTTTCTGTAGGAAACGAATAATATTCAAGTTTGCATCGTTGGAACGCAATGGAAATTAATGTTCTTTGAACTGCCTGCATTTTATCGGGTGGATTTAAGTTTCCAACATCACTGAAAAGTCTTGTGATGTTTTGGCATCACAAGAGGCACACAATCTAGACTTGGACTCAAACGTTTTTCCGGATCACTAAAGATTGACAACTTCAATTTAAACACGAATTTTGGATTTTCCATAATGTATCTGCGTTTTCGATGATAATAAGCATGCCGAAAAGACAAAGATCAAGAACAATTCTCTATGCATTCCAATGGAACGCGAAAAGTTGAAGGGTACAGGAGCGAGAGAGGCTGTGAGATATGACCGGAACAAATGTACACTAAGATTATATGGTTTCGAGAGAACGAACGAGATCGTGTTGACGGGTGGTAGAGGGAAGGCAGCGGGTGTGCCTGAGGAGGGAATCCTGTATGAAAATTCGTTGGCATCGTCTTTCAGCAGCATTGAATGAGCCTCCGAGTTGTAGCGATTTAGGATAGAGCTGTACGAGGTTCAGAACTCTTCGAGCTGCAACGTTTATACAAAAGAAAGTGCAAGACGAACGATCTCACGGAATTTATCATGTAATTCACGAGATTGTGAGCCCCTCATGTACAAATCTACACTAAGAAAACAGTTTATGTATAGTAAAGAAATACATTTAGTTGGAACTTTGATAAAAATCTTCATTAACTGCTATAAAATTCGTTAGTCGTTAAGAAATATTCGTCTTCTCATGACATTTTATAGCGATAATATTTCTTCTCAAAGGTTGATTTATTTAATCACTTTTATTTCTCTTAACTCAGATGTTTATGGTCATCGAATAACGAGTTGAAATGGTGATATGATAATACAATTCAGAGGAGTAGAGATTTGTTCACAATTAATATATTTAGATTTGAGGCTGTTAACGTTGGTTGCCGCGACTATCCTGTGTTCAATACAAATGAACATGTCACAACAATGAACTGATCTTCATTAAAAATGACTATCTCGGCCGCATTTGAGCCAAAAGTCACACAGTTGACGTGACAACTTCTCTATTTAACGCAAGTAAGGATTTATTAACTATTAATGCACCTGTATTTAAGATGTTGGCCCAGTAGTTCTTTGAGATAACAGTCGTACACTTATTACAAAATGAATATTTGGTAATAATTTTAAAATCTTCAGTTGAATCAAATATAGCTCTGTTTATAGTTACCAAATAACTGGTAAAAAAGCGACGAATCGTCTCAAATAATGATTCGTTAATAGTTAACAAATCTGTACTTGAGATAAGTTTCGTACATTTGGCAAAACCGTTTACTTTGTACACTACCATGGTCCTCTGTCGCACAAGCTCGTTCGTACGCAGACGCGATGTAGATACGATCGAGGTACACTGAAGATTGTGCGCGACCGCATGTCCACTTACCTAGAGAATATCAGTTTGTGACCGTGAAAACGTGCATTTAGTCTCTATGCCGATGGCATCAATTAACGATTTGCTGGTTTTGTGGGACCTGTCAAATCTTCAGGAAACATTTGAAGGTATATGTAGAGGATATTAAAATATGCATTAGAGCAGGGGTGGCCAAGACATTGATCGTGAGACCGGTCGACCGCCTATTTTCTATGAGAGTTGTTCCTTACTCTACGACGTATTGATGCTACCATCTTTGTTGTCCTCCGGTTAACGAACTTGCTACTGGCAAGGCATAAGTGGCAAGGAACAACTCTCATTATCTACGAGAGTTGTTTCTTGTACACTTGCCCACTCGCACTATAGTGCCACATTGATTCAACTGCACATTCATCTGCCGACAATCAATGAATGACTTTCTCCAAAAAATCATTTAGTAACTAGGTACACGAATGTTGATTTGTGCGAATATAAAATATCGTTCACTCAACTATCCTTCACATCTGGGACAACGTTTCCATTGATCTTATTGTATAAACGCCTCAGTTATAGAAAACAAGTATTTATAGTATTATAATACGAAGTATTGGGTTCGACCAACTGTATATCTATTGGCTGTTAAGAACGCGTATGTTCCATTAAAGTAACCGTTTCTTAATTATTACCAAATCTTTATTTGTAACAATCCACAGGCTTAAATAAATGATTAATCAACTGTAAGAAGATATTTATTTCACCATATCTAACTTTACCATTCGTTAATAGTTAACAATTTCTGGTAAATAGAAATATTTTGTTTTCTCAGTGTACATTATTATTGGGCTCACGCGAGATGCACCTCGAATCACTTTGTGACTATTCGATGATACGTATATAGCGCGTATTTAATCGTAGTAACGACGTACATGAGGACAGATCCCAAATGTTCTTACGTAAAGCATGTACCAGAAGATTCGTGATGTTCATTACTGTCGCGAGAGCTAGAGAGGTGGGATGGAGGGATTGCTGACTGACGCGAAATTTATTCGGTGGAGCGTAAATACTGCCTTGCTTCCTCTCGGATTCTTCCCCGAATTCCATTTTCCCACCCCTCTTGCAGCAAGGACCTTTACTTCCGGAAAATTCTTGATTTCCCTCCTAGTTTTCGGCAGGTTATATTCCGAGTCGAATTCTATGCAAATCCATGTATATGTGTGTATGTATATATTTTTATTTGACGTGTGTAATGTATTGTGGATAAGGCTATTTTATCAGAGGAGCGTATTGCAGATCCTGCTCTTCCGAAAAATCAAATTTGTATGCGAAGATATTTCGTCCTCTTACGTCACTCGATAATGCGACTACAATTTGTACGAATGAGATGTATATCGTTTATAGTCACCGAGTACATACGATAAAAGGACTACGCTTATTCGGGACAATTGACGAAATGCTACCATTTGATTTAAATTTATACAGTGCATTTTTTGTTATATACTGAATGCGATTGATTATTTTTTTCCTATCTTGTCATATTTTGTCTCAGTCTTCTCCATTTATTTTGTAGTTTTTGTCTTTTTCTTTATTTTGAGTGTTTTTGTTTGCCCGTCTTTTAAAGATTTTCTGATATGACTTTTTCTTTTTTTTAAGTTCTGTTTCTTCTGTTTCGTCATAATCTGTACAAAAATGAGTTCTTTAAATTGTTGAAAAATACCAACATGCCAACAGACAGACTTTCCCTTCTATATAGCATTGAGATGGGCCTAAATCTAGTTGCAAAACTGATGGTAATTCGAACATCAGATCGAATATTCCAAATTAGCAACAAGACGTAGTCGGGCATGACCTAGATTTTTTAAATTTATAAATGTACAAATCTTTGAAATCAAAGCATTATACAAAGTTTATGGTTTATTTTACAGTACACAAAAAGCTAAACAATATAATTATATGGAATTTATAGCTATCTATACACATACCTCGAAGGTTTTCAAAAACAGTCCTCTACAATTCGAGCTCTGCTCCACATCTTGGAAATGTCGCGGACGAACCGGTGAAGAAATCGACAAGTGACGCTTTCTTTTAACATTTATTTAAGAGCCATAAAACCGAGATGGCGCTACTAGTTTTCGTGAAACTTTGCTATTCTAAATTACCAGTAGTATTCCACATATCCTTCCTTTCCTCTACACTATGAAAAAAAAAGTCATCAGTGTCATCGAATGGTAACATTTTGTCCATTTTCTCGAAACTTTTCAACGTTTTAGTAAAATTTATGGGAGATGTAAAAGATGTTATATTTGATAAGCAATGAGTTATTGATGCTAATTGTATTGTGGATGTTTGAATTTCGTTCGTACATTGACAGTAGAGAAAGTTCATGTGCAGCTGCCGTAGTCCACCATGGCACGCAGTGTTAGCCTGGGCCAGTACTTGGATGGGTGGCTGCTTAGTTGTGCACTTACGCTGTAAGTACCAAGTGGCAGGTAATTTTACCGAATTTAAGATGGTAACACAACTGAAAGGAAATAAAATATAGCTGCCTGTATCAGCACCGGTTTTCCGCAGTTTTCCTGTACCGTCGTGGAAATGCAATACAACAGTGCATAAGAAAAAAGCGGCGGCATGGAAATACTCTGGGCGGTGCCTCGGTAAGTAGAAAAAGTGACGTGTGGGTTGGAAGTAAAACGGGTGGGGTCACAAAAGGGCACATGACTGAACATTGATGACTTATTTGAAGTTTGCATCGTTGGAACGCAAGAAAAGTTTAGTAGACCGAACTCTTTTGGCAAATTTAGGCCACAAGAATGGCTCAACTGTTTTTTAGGATCCACATAAAAAATCTACAGCCTAAGTTTGGGGAATAAGAATTCGGACGATGAAAGAGCTGTAGTAATAAAAAAATCAAAGAATTTTCGTTGCATTCCAATGTTGAAGTTTGCATCGAACTTCAACACCATCCATGACGATCAATAAACATATCTCTTACACATTGTGTTTATCAATTTTTTCGTATTACAAGTATAGTATTTTCTTGTCCGAAATTTTAGCTTTCGTGACGAAATATTCGTCTTACTTGATTCTGGTTATTGTTTCTTCAACAAAATGTAACTTCGATCCCACCCACGGTTGGTAATCCACATATCAATGGGAACGAACTTGCTTGCCAGGTAATAGAAACAATTCACTTCAATAAAAGTTCAGATCTCGGCAAATTAAGTCACATTGTTGGGGGAAAATATCAGACAAGGAAGAGCTTCCCCCGAGTACCACCAATCTTTGTATGTCTAGGGGATCTAAACGCGATTCCCACTGGGAATAATATTTCGCTGAATGCGTCATGTATACGATGTGACACAACTTGTCAAATTGCCCTAAAATGTGTTTGGTAGCGTCCCCGATGTGGGCGAAGAGAATCCATATGCCACGAGACTCCTCGAAATAGCAAATCCTCGTGACCCTAGGAGATGGAAGAGGTGGAAAGGAAAGAGTGTAAAAAGTTGAGAGAATGGCCCTATAGTGCTATAAATTCTCGACAACCCCTGGAGAATGTACGCAACGGGGCCGAGTAAAAAATGGAGTACTGTCCAAGGTGTTCTTTTTTTTTATGGAGACGAAGGAGAGAAACTAGCCAAAATCTTCCCTGGTGATGTTTCATCCGGGTAATTCCATGAACAAACGGTAATGTGCAATCGTCGAATAGAATTGCACGGCATAAAGTGGCCTACACCCAGGTCACAAAATGTTTGCGAGCACTCGCTTTTTATCTAGTTGTCCATAAATCAGTAAGTGGGTTAGAGCAACTAACTTTTTTGGGGTAAGGGCCGTTAGTAATGCCTGCCATTTGATCTCACACGTTCAACTCTCTGGACAGCTGTTACAACTAACCATTTGGGTTGGCGTTAATGACAACATTGACGAGCTACTTTTCACGCTGTATGACCAGTCTTCTTGACGATTTTTTCTTGCGGCGCCTGGTCACCAAAAGGGCGACGTGACTAGTTCTATGCAAGGTATGCAAATAAAACGAGCTTCACTTTCGATGCTGCATGATTAGTCTTGGCAAAGATAAGTCCTTGTGACGACCGGTTACGCATGATAAAAAGTGACACTTGTTTGGGTTTGTTGGGGTTTTTAATAGAATTTTTTTTAATAAGAACCCTCATCGGTGTGATACCTTTGCTTCGTAGCATTGCTCCATTGTTACATAGAATTATTCTTTACGAAATATGGTCCTGTAGGATAAGTTAAAACCGCCAAAGAAAAGGGTATATTCCCACTTATAGTTTGTGACGTGCAAATGTGGTTGCGAATTATGGTCGCGGAACTATCTTGTGCTAATTCATTTTAGTTAAACGAGCCAAGTATCCAAAAAAGTCCCACAGATACAAACATAGAAATATCCCGTGTAAAAAATTGAGTTGGTAAACACCACTGCCTTTTATCTGCTTTCCCTAAATACCCTATGGATGATATCAGGCCATGATCAGGCCTTCCAACGTAGACCAGGTTCGCCATGTAACAGATCTTAGGTCAGCCCCCGATCCGCTGTTCCCTTTTTCGGATACTTATCAGAAACTGGAGGGGAAACGAGTGGGAAATCACAAGGAGAGTCATAGGGGATAGATTGGACTATAACCGAGACTGGTCAGGGAAATGATTAAGGGGAGATACCCGAGTAAACGGCGAGAAAAATGAAAAATATTGTGTCCAAATTTGGACAAAATCGGACAAGCCGTTTTTGAGATAGATCTGGCACCGACTTTGAAAACTATGTTTCGAGATAATCGCGTTTGAATCGCTTCCAGTCAAAGAATTTATTTTGAAAACTTTTTAAACATACCTCAATGTACATATTTTTCAATTTAAAAAAACCCAGATCCAATCGAAACATTAGTTCTTGAGATAAAAATTCCCGAAGTTTACCTGTTTTTCTCGCTGTTTACTCAGGTACCTCCCTTTAACCCCTTGACTGTGAGTGACACGCATAGGGGCAAAAAAAGTCATGCCATTTTTGTGTCATGACACATATAGGGGCATATGAAAAACAACCTATTTCTACTGCATCGATTCGATGCAGTAGAATCATGCCCCTATATGTGTCATGACACGATATCATGCCCCTATACGTGTCATGACACAAAAATGGCACGACTTTGTTTTGCCCCTATGTGTGTCACTCACAGTCAAGGGGTTAAGCACTAAAGGGATTTTGGCGATATGACCGAGTAAAATAGATAGTATTCGGTGGTACTGATACTTATTATTTTCTACAAGTATCACAAGATCATAAGCGTAAGTGCATGCCGTAAGCATAGTCCTTCTGTACGCGGTACAGCAACAGGTCGAAGTCTTATTGTTGTGCGATGGTACTGAGGTTACGCGAAGCGCTTCGCTTGAAGCCATCTGGCGGATTGTTGGTGACGAAATAGGGTAGGCTGGGGTCAATTGGAACGTTTCAAAGAAAATTGGTTAGTGTGACTTCATTTCATAATAGCTAAATTATCTGGCCATATGATATCATTATTGATTTTGTCTTGAATATGCCCTTAACTTAGGTAGAAGCTATTTAGGAACCCTCGGAAAACGTTTTATTTTACCCTGTGTCGGAGTCAATCAAAACAGTGCCTGGGGTTAGTTGAAATAGGTCTTTTCGGCTGATTCAACTACTGTTTCTACTAAACCCATGTGCTTTTAATGATGTGTATGAAGTGATAAAATATGTTTGTTGTAAATAAAATACTTTTAATAACAAAATAATCAGTTTTATTGCTTTTTATTCCAGTTTGAGTATCACTGAATGTATATTAAAGTTCTTTAATATTATTTTACTTTTCGGACGATTTCTTGGCATTTAAAAAATAAAACAAGATTTGGAAAACTTGCTTGCGTATGAAATGTTCGTTCCGGGTCTATAGAAACATGTTTCAAGTGACCCCAAACCGTTTATTTCAACTGCCTCCACAGCCTCGCTTCAAATAATTTATCAAACAGCAAAAAACCTAAATGTTGTAGGTAGGTACTGAACACAATAAACTCAACTAGGAAATTCATAGTAATGATGGTTGTAAATAACCTTGAAGAAAGAACAATAGTTTTGGAGTAATACGCAAGATACTAATAGTCAAAAAAATTACTTTTTATGTGAAAAAAGCGATGTACCCACATAAAAATGTCCGACGCGCTCGGAGGGCGTCACGCACTGAGCGACAGGTTCCTAATATGCAAAGCAGTCCCTTCCTCCGTTAGGGCCGAGCTGCTGTCACAAACCGTCTTCGAGTTATCCAACTTTTTTCATTTGACCCATGTTTCTATCGACCCCAGCCTACCCTACATTCAGATAATGTCTTCCCGTCCAGAACATTGATATTTCTTGACAAAGCGACAAGGCGGTTGAAAACCAAAAAACTCCTGCTTTAGGTACTTTTGCCTTATTAAATACTTTAATTGTTCGTCATTCGTTAAATTAGTCAATATGACACATTACGTGTTAAACTGATAGTTATTGTAATACCGGTATTTATGATAAGCATTCTTATTCTTGTAGCTTACCATTGATAAACAGAATGCTTGTAATGGTGAATAGAATTGCAGCAGATGTATTAGTTTCATCCCAATCAATTATCAATATCTTTGATGGGGTGAAAGGCAAACCAGCTTTACACAGTTTTCAAAATCAGGCTCCACTTGTCAGGATATGTCAATGTTCTGGCCATACTGGCCAATCTGGTCATTTCCAAACATAGAATCTGACGAGTCGATTGTTGTTAGGACCCGAAATAAAGTACTTTTTTCCTGTCAGTGTTTATAGTTGTTGAGAGTGATTCTTTTTTACACATTCAGATTCCCAATTTCCGTCAAGCATCCCGAAAAACGTTTGAGCAATTCTCGTTGCCTAACACCCATACTCATAGTCGTTCCTTAAGAAATAAGACCTCCTTGTTCTTTGTTCTGAACAAAGAACAAAGAATAAGTATTCCTCAAGGTACATCTACGAATACAGGTGTAAATCTGCTGGAAATGCATTGCATTCCAACGATGCATACTACATCACCAATTGTAGTCCAATAAATCTCTAAATCGGGTATTTGAGTTCTTTTTGAGAAATGCCTGGAAGAAATCCTTATGGGACGTGTCGTCAGTGCATAAAATGGTTTAACGATATAACACAAATACCACCATTTCATAGATACTAAAATAAGAGTAGTCTCGATTTCTCGCTTGTGTGCGCCATCATTGCCAGTTGTCTTCTCTTACACGCAGTTCTTGCATCCGGCGCCATTCTGGCTAGAAAAAGGGGATTCAGACGTACAAGCGAGAAGAAAGTTGGTGAATAAAAGTGGAGTAGTACCGGTTAGAGCGTGGAAATCAGCTCTCCGTTGCAGCTGTACAAGAGGGTGCTTGGAAACAAAGCAAGGCTAGGGGATGGCGCGACGACTGAGTAAAAGAGATTGAACCGCAAGCACAGTTCTGGATAGCACCTACCTCATTGTTCGCCGTTGTAGAGACGCAGGTAGACACAGTTTTGGCAGGAACAGTGTCCGCCTCGACGAGCTTACGGCTAGTTGTTTTCGTCGCATTGGAGACCAAAGTGTTGGAGGAGTTCGCGTGAGCTTCGCCACCTCTGGGCTCCTTCGCCCTGAGGACTTTCGTCTTTTTCCGGTTTGTCGATTTTCCATGGCGCACCTTTGTCACGATGACCGGCGCTTTGTTCGCTTGAAAATTCTCCGACGGATAGACACAAGCGAGCATTTTATCGGTGCTCCTGTTTTTCCTTGCCCTTGAAGCGGAGGGCGACAACGACGATGACGGGGACGAGGCAAATTTCGTCGTCGCCTTCGTCGTTGTTCGGCTGGAGCGTTTTTTCACATTTTTCGTCAAACAGGAGTCGATACCTTCCGAATTCTCGAGGTGGCGATAATCGCCGGTGGGTCCTCGGGACCCCGGTGCCTCGAGTCCCGTTGCTGCTGAAGGATATTACTCCCGTCTTAAAAAAAAACACCAACACCAACTACGCGCACTTATGCTCGACTTTTTAACGATTTATTTTGTTTACATTCGCTTCTTCCTGGTCGCGGTTGATTTGATGCTTTCTGTGACGTTCTATTTTTATACGGACGGAAACTGAAGGCACTTTTTTTGCTGTTTATCCGCGTGTCACTGTTAGATCTCTACTCCTGAACTTGGGAAGGAGGAGGTAGTGCTTGAAAGAACTCGAAGAAAATCGATCGAAAAAGTTGAACCACGTGAAGACCAAGACTTGTTGATTTTATGCGGGGTGCTCGTTTTAGTCGAACAACTTCACGAGTCGACGTATCACGGTGCTCGCTCGAACCCCGAGACGGTCGCGCAGTTGCTAAAGCGCTTTTGAATCTCGTTCCTCTTCTTTTTCTCTTCCTTTATTTATGGCCCGCTGAGAAGAAGACCATCACCTCGGCCCCGAGGATTTTTCGGCAAACTGTTTGGACTCGCGCAACTCGAGAGATATACAAGTCATACACTGCCAAAAAAATGTAATTTTAATAGGATCTATTTAATTCAAATAGGTTTTTTCCTTGTCTCCTGGCCTACTACGATCTCTTTTGGTTCAAAGATATTTTTTATTTGTTTCAGCTATTCTTTTTAAATATTAAATATATTCAAATTGAATGAATAAAGATTTGATTCACATAGATCTTTATTTGCTTACAATGTGAACGGTAAATCTAAGTGTACTATATGCATAAAATATTTCATAATATCCAAAACTGAAATGAAACTCTTAATTGAGAGTTTCATCACAACGATTTTGTATCGTAATTCGTAATTCCCTGGCCTTCTGAAATCATTTTGTTTCGAGGAGAATATTTCACCTATGTGGAATCGAACCTAGAACCTACCTACTCATAGCTACGCACGCTGCCCCGATCCTACCGGGTGCTTGTATCATCTTGGTCGCAGATATGGCATAAGAGACCAAATGAATTCCCATAACTATTTGCTGTCTCACATAATCATATCAATCAGTTGATATCATTGTGATAAATAGAGAGTTTTATGGATTAACATGCTATAGATTTTTTAAACATAACCTACATATATATATAATTCCTCTCTCCACCCTCTCTAACCTCGCTCCCGCATTGATATATGTGTTGCAATAAAGATAGACCATTAGTTCAATCGAATAAAAAAATGGTTGACTCTACGAAAATTCTATTTAATTTAAATTAAAAAGAAATCAAATAGATACATTTAGCGGATTCAAACAAATTGTTTTTTAACAGATGAAACCGAATAACAGATTTATTAGTATTGAATAAGATATTCAGTTATTGGACGATATTAAATAGATTTTGATTTGAATAAATGAATATATTTATAACAAATAATTCCAATAATGGAATGCAATAGAAAAAAAATTGATTTCACGAAAGATCTAGTTAATTCAATTTTTTTCAAATCAAATAGACGCAGTTAGTTAATATTAATAGAATTTTTCGGTCAGCGTATAGACATTGTAGACTACGGTTATCCTTTTTCCACCGGTCGTTTACCGTGAGCGCGTAATTGGCAACTGCAGTTCAATAGAACTATATTCGGGAAAAAATATATCAACAGGCTTTATTACCGGTTTTTCTGAACGGCGGATAATCGAGAGGCGAGTTAAGTGGGCAGATACCTTTAGGAGAGGAAATATTTGCTGATTTTCATGATAAAAAAAAGGCATGATTTCGTTACCATTTTTGAGACTTAGCGTATGTTTCATTACGACTTTTGTCTGTTACGTGTTATTTTTCAAAGCTTATCTTCACAAATGTGCAGAGGCATGGCACGGTCTTCTAATCTGCATTTTCAAAACTGGCGTAACGTATAGCTAAAAAACTAATCCACTGATTCTGATGGAATTTGGTATAAATCTGCGTAACCTTATTGTGTAAAACATGATACCAAATGTTTTTGTAAATAAAAAAAGGATTTTATTATTGCAAAATGCAGGCAGTTTTTATTTAATTCGATCTTTTTTTTCAACGCGTACCGTTTCATCGATTTTGGAAATCCTCACTTTTTCTTGGTTCATATTCTGCGTATGCGTGTTAATGAAAAATAGATTTTAGTTACTTTTTTTTCTCGCTGACGCTACGTGTCACGCTATCTGACAACATGCCCTTTTCGAAGATTGATAAAAAAAAATCACCATTTAACAGCCAAAAGTAGTAATGAAACATACCCCAACTCTCAAGAATAATGAAGAAATCTTTGCTGTTAAAAAAAATCAATATTTTTGTCGTCGCCTAAAGGTATCTCCCCCCTTAATCAAAGAAGCAATTTATTCTATGATGATTTGACGCGTTACTTGACGTGTTGTGATGCTTTCGGAGATAAAGTACCTGACAAATTGAAATGCGCGTGTCTCAATGGCCTACTCGTAATTTCGAGTACAGAGGAGCATTTCAATTTCCGATAAGAGTACGATCGTATAGATTGAGTAGTGGATTCGTGGCTTGGAACGTGTTTCAAACGACACGGATAAAGCGTTGCTATTCCGCCCGGACCTTTGGCCCTTTATATTTGGGAACCATTAGCTAATTATTCCCGAAATGGTCAGTGCCTTTGAATTCGCCAAGCCACGGACTGAAAGGAAGAGGAAGACCACTCTTCAATGAAGAATAAATTCAACAACCAATAACAGAAATTGAATATAAATCATGCAAACTTATCGGGACAGAATGAAGTTCGTTCAGCTGGTCTACCAATACAACTATTTTAATTGGTGGAATCAATCAGAAAATGTCCGTATTACACATTGACAGGGCGTCCACAGCCAGGCCACGCGAATAATACATTGTTTAGCTAATGTAAAAAGACGGCGGAAAAATGCGGCTTATATGCATATATTCGCACGGGATTATAAAAAAAATTGCCGTGTACGATGAGAACGCGAATTTTGCGAAAGTGAAGAGACAAAAAGACGAATACGGAAAGTAAAGGTTGGTAAACTGAACGGCAGTGAATAAATAGTAAATATATTTGTATATTTCACCGTTGCATGGATTATTCGATTGCGCGTTCGTTTCTCTCGGAATCGTCGTGTTCTTTGCGCAAACTGGTGAGAGATTTTTTTTTTCATTCGAACAAATCTGTAAAGTGAAGAAAGCGTGGACAAACAAAATACGGACCGAATATACTCGGGCGAGATTTCTTTGCGGAATGCAAGGGAAAAATAATAAGCCTAGGGTATGTGTATCTTACGAATTAGAGACAAACACATGCATATATATATATATATGTATGTATGTATATATATGCATGTATATATGCATGTATGCAATATATATGCATATATATATATATATATGTGTGTGTGTGTGTGTGTGTGTGTGTGTGTGTGTGTGTGTGTGTGTGTGTGTGTGTGTGTGTGTGTGTGTGTGTGTGTGTGTGTGTGTGTGCGCGCGCGCGCGTGTGTGTGTATATATATTCAGGGTGGACCATTTAACGTGACCATCCCAAATATCTGCGTTGCCATTAGAGTGACGAAAAATGTCAGGAGGTAATTTGATTGATTTCGAAGTGCTGATACAGTGGTGAAAAATTCACTTTTGTCAAGGTCATAGTTGTTGCGTTCTCAAGGTCATCGATGGTTTTTGAATGGGAACATGTTTTTTTTTTATTTCGACGTTGTAGCTGATATTCGGACGAATCCAACGACCTATGACACCATGACCTTGAAATGATTATTCACAAAAATACACGTATGAAAACGGGAAATCGTGATGGTATTGACAATAAGAATACCCGAATAATGTAATTGAATTTTCTGTGCAGCAAATTTATTGTAGCAAATGTTCGAAGTGATGGCCATTAACCTCGATATATTTTTGAAGAGGCGGATGAATGATTCTCTTGACCTTCGAATAGTTTGTGGTGTGATAGCGGCGCAGGCTCTTGTAATTCGTTCTCGCACGTTCGCCGCGTGTTTACCATGATGTTCCGACGATGTCGGCGAACATGCGAGAACGAATTACAAGAGCCTGTGCCGCTATCACACCAGAAACTGTTCGAAGAGAATCATTCATCCGGCGTCTTCAAAAATGTGTCGAAGTTAATGGCCATCACTTCGAACATTTGTTACAATACATTTTTTGCACAGAAAATGCAATTACATTATTTGGATATTCTTATACGTGTATTTTGGTTTTTACACGTGTATTTTGATGGAAAATCATTTCAAGGTTACGATATCATAGGTCGTTGGAATCGTCTGGATATCAGCTACGACGACTTAATAAAAAAAAGAACATGTTCCCATTTGAAAAACCATTGATAACCTTGAGAACGCAAAAACTGTGACCTTGATCAAACTGAATTTTTCACCGCTGTATCAGGCCTTCGAAATCAATGAAAGTACCTCCTGACAATTTTTTCGTCACTCTAAAGGCAATGGAGATATTTGAGGTGGTCACGTTAAATAGTCCATCCTGTATACAGGGTGTCCCTCTTATCTCTGCTATCCGAAATAACTCGGTAATTATCGACGTCACAAAAAATGTTCCAGACAAAAGTTGCACGGTGTGAAGGGGGCCATCAAACCAATATTTTTTATTTCGGTGGAAGCGCTGACGCACAGTGAAGGTCACCTCTACTTTTTAAAATGGAATGGTACACTTTTTTCAACCATCTTGTGGAGCACCTCAAGCCGCACAAGAAAACATAAGGGGGTTAAAGTCGTTCAAAGTCATTCAAGGTCAGTATCGATTATGCAAATCGAAATATTTCGTTTCACTATCAAATATTTGGTAGTGATCCGAGATATTTAGATTTGTATTTCATTTTAATCAGTGTTCGAAATGACCTTGAACGACTTTGACCCCCTAATGTTTTTATGCGGCTCGAGGTGCTCCGCAACATGGTTGAAAAACAATGCACCATTGCATTTAAAAAATTGGAGGTGCCTTCACTGTGCGTCATCGCCTCCACCGAAATAAAAAAATTGATCGCATTTGATGGCCCCCTTCACACCGTAGAACTTTTGCCTGGAACACTTTTTTGTGACGTCGATAATTACCGAGTTATTGTTGATGGCAGTGACAAGAGGGACACCCTGTATACATACACAATTCGCTGAATCGCCCTAGAGAAGATGGCAAACACCCGCGAGAACAATTTGCTTTTGTTTTTAACCCATTTTGCCTTGGTTTTTTTACTCGTCGAACACAGGGTGAGCGTGAAGAACATACGTACCAGTGCACGTATGTTCGTTTTATTCGTTTCTGTATCTGCCGCTTCGCGAGTGAACAATCGAGTATCTCTGTTCGCAGCTCTGATACTGCGGACACAATTCTCACGTGGCCTCTTCGACATTATGTACCCATTGCCTATTTGCGCTGCATCCCTCCCATTGCATTTTTTTTTCTCGAGCACTCTCGTAGTGGAGGTCCGTTCGAAATGTTTCGTGAGAAAATATTTTGAAATGTGCTTTGCGGAAAAGATTATTTAGATAATATTTACTTTCAAGCCTCGTAAGTCGGGCAAACGTTTCCATTTTAATATTCATATAATCGAAAAAAAAATGCCTTCGTATGCCTTTTCGAACTTTTGCTGTCTCGCCCCTTCAACCTTGTTCCTTCAGTTACTTGGCTCTTTCCAGTTGCGGATAAAGACTCGCAGGGTGTTGCCCACGGTCACGGTTCCGCAATGCACTGTTGCATCGTATTTCCACGAGGGCACGGGGAAACTGCCTAAAACCTGTGTCGGTACATCTGGCCCTATTTTCACCGATTTTCAGCTGGGTCGCCATTGGAAAATCTGTAAATCGGTTTCCCACACAGCGGATAAGAGGTATGAGTGCAAGCCAGTTTGCGGCTGAACGGTCGCCCATCCTAGTAGTGGTCTAGGCTGCCGCTGCTGTGGGAGGGCGCTGCGGCCACACACCTGTCCCTTGCCATTTTTTTTCTACCGAACTGCGTTGCACAAGTCCATTATCGCAATTGCTCATTTGAATAGATGAATTACGAGAGAAAAATGGCTCTCCCTGCGGTCAAGAACGATTTGCATGAATAGTCCAATGAATATTTTACGAATTTCTACACCCGATCGTACATACCTTCATCATATAGGTCGCGATCGAATGCACGCTGTTATATTTTCGCATGAATATTTTCATCGCGGTGAGCTTGGTTCGCAAACCAGCCAAGCTTGGACCATACACGGGGCATCCATTTTTGTTTTCACGAGCCCTAGGCTCCGCGTTTCAACGTTATTATAATGGACGTCGATTATTCGCCGGTGCTCTTTGACCCGTCCGCGAAACTCGATCTCGTTATCGTCGTGATTAAAACTATCCCCCGTCCTCCCCCAACCGATAAACTCTCGGCGTTGTGTTCTTCGTTCTTGTTTTCACGATTAAAAAAAAACCGCGTTGTCCCAGCTACTCGTATTGTGTCCTGACATTCAGCCCCCCTCCGCGCCTCCCTTTTGTATGATTTTTTTGTTCCATCGTTGGCGTTCGATGGAGCGTAGAACGGAGATGGAAAATTGTACAGAACAAAACGATAGCTGAAAATATGGCGCGAATTTTCAAGACACGTACTCAAACACCTGCAGTGGACAATCTCGGCACAGATTTTCCGATATGTGTTTGTCAGGCTCGAGTAATTTGGAAACGGCCGAATACTCTATAGTTTGTGTGTGGGCGAGCAGAAACCTGGATTGACGAACCAAATACGAAGCACGTATGTCCCCAGATCCTACTAAATACTTATAAGGATTTGGTTGGGACGCCACACGCAGGGGGTCCACATTGGAATCCTGGTGGATACCGCGGTACCCGTGTAGAAATTTGAGTCGGGAAAAAGTACTGCCCCTGACCCGCCTTCCCTCCATAGTATCAGTCCGACCTTCCACCCTGGAATAGGTTGGCAATGTAACGGGTCTAAGGCTATGTCCCGATCCGCCATTCCCTTTCTGGGGAACTGATCAGGAACGGGCCGGAGAACAAGCGGTAAATGACCAGGAAATTTGTAGGGAAGAGATCGGAAAACAACCAGGAACAAACGAGGACATTGAAAATTACGTTTCAGCGTTCTTTAAATCCTTGATGAGGTAAAATCGTGAGTGTATTCGATTTAGTATTTCGACAACATATTGTTTGTTGGTTATCTACTTGTTGAGGTAGTATATGAGTGTATACATATGCTTGCTCGTATTTCCTGATACGCAAAGAGACAGAAAAACGTACACAGATCACTATCCGAGCGAAGAAGACCTAGAGTGCAAAGGGTTATTTCCCAAGTATCGCAAAATCATAAGCGTAAGTGCACGCTGTAAGCATAGCATTTCTGTACGTGATACAACTCACAGGACGAACTTTTATCTTCGTACGATGGTACCTTGCTTACGCGAAGCGTTTCGCTTGTAGCCACCTGGCGGATTGTTGGCGAAATACACTCAGGTAATGTCTTCCCGGCCAGAACATTGATATTTCCCAACATGGCGTCAAGGTGTTCAAAAACCACGAATGACCTGCTTTACTTTTTTGCCTCATAAAATAATTTTGATATTCTTTATGCTCGAATCATTAGTTACCGTAATCCCGGTATTTATGATAAGCATTGTTGTCCTCTTTGATTATTATTGATGAAATTAATGCTTTTAATGAGAAATAGAATTAAAACAGATGTATTAGTTTCATCCCAATCAATTATAAATATCTTTAATGAGGTGAAAAGGAAAGTAGATTTTCTTTAGCTCTTAAGGGGTTAGGCCACAGTAACGGGTCTAAAGTCATGTGCGAATTTAACGAATTTTTTTCGCATGAAAAATTGATTCACTCATAAAATTAATTACACATCTATATAGTATAAATATCAAGCTGTTAGAAAATATAATTTTTTTTTTTCGATGTACAAAATGGCCGACCACTTAAAACTTCTCGAAACAGCTTTTTTCCATCTGGCGTGACAAATAACTTCAATACTTTTCGCTCGATTTACTTCAAATTTAAAATATATGTTCCTAATCGCATTTCGCGGAGAAGTACGTAAGGAGTTTATGATTAATCGAAAACTTTTCATTTTATGAGCAGTTTATGAGCAGTTATAACGAAATTGTTCAGTGAAAATTCATTTCTTAAGTTCAAATACCTACAACTTTTGAATAAAACAATATTTTTGAAATTCCGTACGTACATCTCTAGGTATTCTAATGTAGATTGACAAGAATTTTTTGTTTTTTTTTCTAGGTAAAAAATTGTGGATGCTAAAAGTTACGCCGCGGAGCGCCTAAAAAAGATAACAAAAGAAAATATTAGTAGTCGGCCATTTTGTTCATCGAAAAAAATATATATATATTTTCTAACAGTTTGATATTAATACTTAATAGATGCGTAATTAATTTTATGAGTGAATCACTTGTTCATACGAAAAAAAATTGTTAAATTCGCACATGATTTTATACCCGGTACTGTGGCCTAACCCCTTTAAGACAGGCTCACCTTTTCAAAACAAGTCAATGTCCTGGCCGGGTTGAAATTACGTGAAGATGTACTTGCTCGCTCGCAATGTATCCCGGCAGGAAGATTGTAATTTCCAAACATAGACGGTAAGAATTGAGATTTTTAAAAATGTTCCACTGGAATTTGTTTGATCTCCAAGTAAAAGATCCTTTCGTGATTTCGTACACAAATTTTGTTGGGGAGGCCTAAGATGCACCCACATCTCTGTAGGCTTTTATTAGGGACACTACACTGTTGATCATCATTGGGATATTATTGGATTCTGCACTATTCCCCGATGAACGCCATTTGAGCATCCTTACCACGTTCGAATCGGAAATATGTGAAAAATCACGAGAAAAAAGTTGGCGAGTTGAAACATAGCCTGCACACTTCGTGAACGTGTACGTGTGTGGTGATATGCCAGAGTGCAGTAAAATAAATAACGAATGATACTTACAGTGGATTTTCAATGATGTGATTCAAATGAATTTTTAAGATATACTTTTTCAAGCGATTTATACTTTTTTAAGATCAAATTCATACTTTTTTAAGATCCACTTATTTTGTATATCTATATATTTTCTTTAGAGAATTCAACGCACAGAATGCGATGGAATCGATCAAGAATTATATCAGATTTTGTTCGAGAATTCGGAGAATCTTTTGGATTGGAATTGAATTCGTACAATGGAGTGCAATGGGGAATTCCGATTAGAGTCCAATGTACGAATATGACGTTTTAGTATAGGGATCCAATGCGATGACCCATTGGATCCCCATCCAGAAGTTGGAACAAGTATGGGAATCCAATTGGATCCCTACGACAGTTTCTACAGGGGTCTTGATCAGAATTGATGCGATCTCATTTTGCATGCAACGCTGAAAAAAAAAACAGAATTGTATCAGATCTCGGAATGGACCTTCTCGTATTGGGAATCAGGAGATTCGGCTGTGGTAGCTGAATATTAAAGTCATTGGATACGTGTGCACGCATTATATGCTTTCAACCGAGATTTTGAAAAAAATATAATCTTTGTCTTGATCTGCACCTAATTAACATTCCAAGCGTTCAGGTTTGGTGCCTGAAGATCACTCCCAACACAATTCAATGAGGTTTACTTTTCTCAACGCCAAGACCTGTTCCCGTCAGGGTGAAATTGGAATGCCGAGATTCTTTGGCAGGTCGCAATGGATACGAAAATATAAAACGGAATTGGATTCGTAACAACGAAATCGGTAGTTTGGAAGAATGAAATCAGATTCGAAAGGTTCAGTTCGGAATTTAGTTTACGACTCGACTTTGCTGCTCTATTAACTCTGCTTTTGTCATCTACGCAAAGCAGGTTTTGGACCAAACGGCTTTAGCAAAAGTTGTCGGAATCGCGAAAAGAACGAGACTCGAAGCGTCTGCCATTTTCGACAACATGGGGTAGTTGAATACTCTGTGAGGAGAGCCAAATGTACGTGTGTGCCTATACGTGCATGTATGTGTTAAGGCGAAGTGAAATAATTCTTAGGTTAGTACGTGACGACGCGTAACAGGATTGGCTCGCCTAAAGTCTTATCCTCAATGAGAGCAGACTACGAGCCGTATGGAGTAACCTTCTTAAACTATTTCACCGTCGTCGTGTTCGTCGCCTTGGGTGTCTTGTTACCCGAGCAGCTAATTCGCAAAATTAAATCGGCAAGACGAGGATCCAGCGAGGTCTCACGTAGAAGACAAATTAAATACGCCCAAACCATATCTCTTTCCTCTTAGCCTCAATCAAAGTCTTGCCCCAACCTAATTCGCTATAGTTAACAAAAAATGGAGGAAAAAAGGCTCGAAGCTCATTAAACTGATTGTTCTCGAGACTTTTTAAAATGAGACAGACGCGGTTCTCTCTTCTCTT
This sequence comes from Ophion obscuratus, assembly GCA_964007375.1. Lineage (NCBI taxonomy): Eukaryota > Metazoa > Arthropoda > Insecta > Hymenoptera > Ichneumonidae > Ophion > Ophion obscuratus. The sequence goes on along the minus strand of OZ023319.1, from coordinate 37,846,390 downwards.
GCAGCAACGAATACAATACAATCAATTAGTGTTCGCTCGGTCTCTGCGTGGGGCAAGATCTCACACGTGGTACACACGCGCTCGAGATGATGAGCGAACGTCATTTAGCTCCTCTCGCGTACATATATACCTGCGTTTGCGTAATTCATCAGGCCAGGCTTGACCATATATAGGGCACGAGCAGACGAGAGATCTCCCACGTGATCTCAAGCGACGAGGGTTGTATGCAGACGCAGTATGGGGTGTGGGCAACCAGAGGATGCATGAGAGTTCCGTATGAACTGTACGGTCCGGTGAGTGCACACTTGGCGAATAAGCACTGCCGAAAAGTCCTACTGTCCATAAATGTAGTTTGACACCGTAAATGTACAGATTTCAGCTGGGTGTATTGGTTTGAAAAAAATGTTGGGGGGGGGGGCAAAGTGAGCACTCTAAGGGAAATTAAAAAAAGCAGATATAAAATGTCATATTCAAACCATTTTTTGTGCTATTAGGTGTTAAATTTATCGTAGTTGAATAGTACACTTACTCCAGTAAATTTTCAACACACAAATAATGAAACCAATTAAAAATCTAACAATGCCCGCTTTGCCGAGGGGGTTAGCCTAAAGCGGGCGCGGCCTCTGCGCAAAGCAGGCGCGTAGTGGGTAAAGTGAGCACCGTGTATTTTTTCCTGAGATTAGGCATAAATAAGAAAAAAATAGGGAAACATAGGGAAAAACTATGGATGTACCCACATATTTTATTGCAGACAAATCATTATTATTATCATAAAAGAACAAAAACTTAACGTGTCTTCTTAACCGTCAGTGAAGTGTATTTTTTTCGGCAAACATCACAGTAAAATGATTCAACATTAGGGTAAGCATAGTGCATGCATCATGAGCTCACATTTGATAGTCATTGCATTGAATACAGTATTCGGCGGGACGATCTATATATGGTTCGTTGCATATAATGCACACGTCATTTTCCTTGTCTGTAGTTTGTTTCTTTTTTGACCTTTTTGGCTTTTCCTCAGTTTTCAAATCCTTCTTAAGGCTCTCATTCTAAGAAGCTTGGTATGTCATTCTTGTATATTTATCTCCTATCTGAAAATGATAGTGGATATAGTTATAAGAAGGTAACAATACCACTTTCGAACAGGTAAAAAAATATAGTTGCAATAAGTTATGGCGTTTTGGTGAGTTCCAACATAGATACATAAATGGGAAGATTATTAAAATCAAGTGACATAGTCATCTTCTATTTTCTATTATCATCTTAATTTCATATTGTCATCTGTCATTGGAGTATAGCGGGCACGTGCTCGATTTCCTACAATAAAGATTAAAGAATAGGGAAATTATTTAAATAAAGTATCAACTTTAATTCCCATAGCCATCTTTTGTACTGGGTATAGCGGGCACGTGCTCGCTTTGCCCTGCCCGCTTTGCCCTTTTCCGCCACTTGAGGTTTTTATCAAACCTAACCAAAAAATGATTGGAATACATTCAAGCCAATATGCATGAAACAAAGTGAAATAGGCATAAAACGATAGTCACATGTTACTACTACAAATAATATTATTTTCTATGTTAACATCATTTCCTATTTTACTATTTTCTATGTTAACATCATTTCCTATTTTACTATTTTCTATGTTAACATCATTTCCTATTTTACTATTTTCTACGTTAACATCATTTCCAATACTATTTCCTATGTTAACATCATTTCCAATATCTCTGTACAACTCGCTGTATAAATTACTAGCTTGCCGCCTGCGGCTTTGCTCGCGTAGACTTAACGAAATTTGCTTCTGAAATGTTTAATTAAGGAACACGTAAAATTGTGCTGAAGAGCGTTTATACTAAGTTCCAAGTAAATCTAACCCGATATTTATTTTATGACACAAACTTTGTTACCCCGTTTTCGCTTAAGGATTGATTTTCCAAAATCGCTGAATTATTAATTGTGTTGAGCAATTATACAAAGTTTCAAGTAAATTCGATCCGATTTTTTTTCCGTACAAACTTCGCCAGCCCCTTTTGTTTAGGGGTTGAACTTCGAAAAACGCTGAAACACGTATTTGATTAATTGTGTTGTAGAGCATTAATACTAAGTTCCAAGTAAATCTTCTGACCAGATTTTTTTTATTTCCATACAAACTTTGCCACCCCTTTTCTCCCCTTAAAGGTTGTATTTCCAAAAATCCCTTCATAAATGATGACTACATAATAAAATCAATTTTATTATTATGTAAAATAAAAAAATTAAAAACCAGAAAGGAAATAATGAAAACTTAATAACTGACTCATCGAATCGTTCACTTTCCCACGGAATAATAAACATGTTTAAAAAATAATCCACCGTCGAAAAAATGTAGCTTTTCGAAAAAGCAGCAACCCGTGAAAGGACACGAATTCCCTCATCTTGAAGTTTGCATCGTTGGAACGCAACGAAAATTCATTCTTTTTCATTGATAACATTTCTTTTTGGCTGATTTAGGCTATGAAAAACATTCGGACGTTTTTTTCCTATCTTTATTACAGGTTTACCGCAAGTTGCAAAAAAGAGTTTCAAATAATAAAAATGACTTGATAAGAAAAAAAAACGTTGCGTTCCAACGATGCAAACTTCAACGTCATCGATTTCCAACTTGATAGCTGCCAACTGTATTTCACGAGCATAACGCTTAATCCTGAAACTTCACCGTTCATTGTGATTTTCTCCGTCGGGTTTCTTGCCGCGTCACGCGATAATTGTAAGCCAACGATGTTCCGTTTCGTCATTCATGGCATTAGCTCTGTACATTACCCCCCCTCCCCCTTTTGTCTCTCCCTCTCGTGTGTAACCACAAAAAAGACGAACGCGACAAGAAGGATGGCAACGATGATGACACATTGCGAAAATGGAGGCTCGTGGTTTATCACATTTGCCTTTCTTCACCGTGTGACAAAAGTGCACCCGGGCGTGTCTGCGCACATTTGGTATTATACGTACAAAAGTCTCGCATATAATACGGTGCTAGACAAGCCCGGGAGCATTCCCTACCCGTCATGGCATTGCATGAATGCTGATGCGACACTCGAGCATTTCTCCCCTTTACTGAAAAGCTATCTTCACTCTTCTGCTGCAGGCGAAAACGCGAATAACGCCTTTACACACCTACACTTACATACACGTGCGCACACACGCACGCCCATACATATATATATATATGTGTGTGTGTGTGTGTGAGTGTGTGTGTACACACACACACACACACACACACACACATAATTACGAATAAAGAATGTTAAAATACAGTTAAAAGTTACCATAATGTGTGTACAAATTTTGATGTTAATAGATTTAATGGTCTTCTCAGAAAAAACTCTTGAAAAATCGATCTTTTCGGGCGTCCTGACTGTATATAAACCCTTAAAAGCTGCGATGCGTTGGAGTGCGGCAGGTAGTCATCCTCTCGACCGTTGCACCTCGACCGTTGTATCGATTGTATACCGGCTTGGGGAATTTCCCTATCCCTTGCCCCCCTTGCAGTCTAATACCCAAGGTACAAATAGTCAGTATGCTTTTGAGCTCTGCAAAGCTCTGTCAGTATACATTTGCACTGTGGCAGAAACACCATAGATATTGCTAATTATTTAGCTGTCGTCATTTTTAATGAAGGATTCAAGCAAATCCTAAAAATTATGGATGTATTGGGAACCAAAATCGGCCCTAACGCAAGATAATGCGCAGAGTGTGGAGACAACGAGCGTATACAACAGTCCAACGGCGTTTACTGCATCCAAAGAGGCGCGGACCACCAGAAGAGAAGAGAGTGCGGCTCAATATTCTTTTCGTGAAGGTGAGGAAGATGGTCTGTATGGTCCCGGTATTGCTGATTGAGGGTAAGTTACTCAAATCAGTTGTTATCCACCGTAAGTTCAGCCGTATCAGTGCTAAATGTATGACAAGCTTAAAGCGCGTTTTTCTCGAAACGACATTTTTCAAGTCGGGCGCACGTTTTTCTCAAAAACTATTGGACTGATTGACTTCAGGTTTTGCACACATTTCGAAAGAACCTTTAGCTATAGTCTGAACTAGAATGATACCTAGAATATTTTATCCTCGCTCTCATGTTTTAGTTGACAGTCTTCCGGGAAAATGAAACCTTAATTTTCAAATAGCTGCGATTCCGATAAAAAAAATGTCGTACTTAGTTCTAGTTCAGACGATAACTACACTCATATAAATTTAAAAAAAAATTTGTTACTCTGTTTCAGACGACTAGGATCGCCGCGACCCGTGTGCCCGATTGGAAGAGCGTCTCACGCCACGACCTGCATAACAGCCTGCATAACCTATATAGATTTCAATAAAGTATTACATAAAAAAATTTGTTGCTAGTTGAAGCACGTCTTGATATGCGTCAAAAATCCCGTCACTGTAGGTTCGATATTTTTCGCAAAACTAATTCCTAAAATTGACTTAAAAACAGGTTTCTAGACGGTCGCCTTAAGGACAAAACGTGTCCCAAGTTTAAACTTGAGTTCCAACGATGCAAACTTCAACCTCATTACACGTCCGTCATTCCGTTGTCTTTGAGTGACGTGGTAAACCGATCGGTTGGAACATTTGACAAAATTCCTTCCCAATGCGAGAAAATTTGATTGAGCAAAAGGAAAAAAAAATAGTCTCTCGGGGAGTTACCTCGGTCTTTCTAAAAACATGAATGTTCGTCGTGCAATGCTAAGCAATGCAGTAAGCAACGGGTTGGGACAGACATGGAGCTCGAAATCCAGCAACCGGAGAAAGTTTTTTTTACCGAACGAGGCAAATAAACCGCACGTATTTTATATACCTTAACGAGAACTCTCAGGTGTGCGCATATGGAGTAAATTGAGTTCGTTTGATGACGAAAGGAAGAAGAACAAGAAGAATGGAGGGAATGCAATGACGAAACGAGACCGTGTCCACCTGAGGCCTTACGACGTCAGAGAACTGATGGAAAGAGGCGAAATGAGAAAATTATAGTGACAGGGATCTCGCCCAGCTGCTAGGACGCTTGAATTCGAGGCGCAATCGTAATTTCGAGATCGATGCCAGATCATCGTGTGTCAGTGCAACATGCGGACGAAGAATAATCCCCGCCTTCTCAATTTGTTCCGAATCTTGTCGGTGCTCAGCGATGAATGTGACGGGACAAGATCGATGAATAAAATTTCGATCAGTAGAGGGGGCGAGAGGAAAAGACGTTTGAATATTACGAAAATTTGTTGCGCAATGCGCAAGAAAGATCACTTGGGCTGACAAGATCCGTCATTATGTACCAATGAATTATTGATTGAAAGAAAAGGATTGTTGAGTTATTTAAGGGGTTAGGCCACAGTAACAATTTTTTTTTGTAAAGCTTCCCAAAAATTTAAATTTTCATTAAAAAATCGATTTGTTTTTCGTTTACATCTCACCCACGAATTTTGGGATTTATAATTTTTTAATTAACCTCGCGCAAGCTCCAGCCGGTTAATGAATATGTACTGGTCGCTCAGGAGCTTCGAAATTTCCAACTACTGTCAATTTTTTAAAATTCATCTCACTCTACTTAACCCAAGAATTATAATGTTTATTCTCATAAAATAATTCTTTAAAGCTCTTGTCCGTAAACGAAATTATAGGTCCTCCGTTTTATCGGGTTAGAAGTGTGAGGTAAATTTGAAAAATCCGTTTCTGAAGAAAAAAAGGATTAATTGTTTTCAAAATTTTACGAAGTGTTAAATTTATGAGTTCAAAAAGAAAAAATATCGCGACAGTTGGAAATTTCGAAGCTCTTGAGCGACCACTAAAGTCGCCGACCACCATTCAATGGCCGGCCAGAATTTTCATGAGCTTAATTAAAAAATTGTAAAGCGTAAAATTCATAGGTGTGAAGCGAAGGAAAAAAATCGTTTTATAAAATATAAACTTGCATTTTTAGGAAGCTTGAGCGACCTTTAAATATTCTTTGACCGCTCGCAGATCTCGCGACAACTTTTTTTTTTCTTCAAAGAAGATAATTGGATGATGCGAAAAAGGAACAAAATAGAGCTCAAATTTGGGCCACCCTAATGAGCAGTTTTTCAAAAGATGCCTAAAGGAATACCTTATAACGCCGCCATTTTGCTTTGTTAAAAAAAGAAAACATTTTTTTCAACACTTGAAAATTGCAACAAGATAATGTCAAAAGTCTAAAATGGTGCGATTATTTAATCACCTTTTAAAAAAATGCACGAAAAATGACTCATTTTCGGGCGTTTAAAGAGATTTCCCCCCTTCAAAACCCCAGCCCGCGAGGTGTTTCCAGCGTCAAGACCGTTAAAACAAATTCAGTAAGGAATCGATGTTCCGAGATTCAGAGTTACCTATGAAGATGAATCTGTCACTAGAAACCGTTCCCGTTCGACGATGCAACAAAGCAGCGCGAGAAAAGTGGTTTTTTGGATTGAACTTTCCCGCTTCGTTGTTTTCTCGAGATCCGCTCTTTGTTCGAGCTTTGGTAACTTTATGAATTGGTTTCACATTTGTTCCGTTTAAAAAACGAGAAAGGCAAAGACAGAATCTCCCGTAGCCGTCGAGCTGATCATGATCGATCGTGATCGCTCGCGCACGTAACGCGAAAGTGAGAAATTGTTGTGCCACCCGGAAGGGAGGAGGCTTGTAAACGCGCCACTGCGAGAAAATACATCGTACAAGGCGAAAATACATCGTACTGGCTCCCCTCCGTGAGAAATGGCTACGGCAAAGGTCAATCAATGAAGTGTATTTGGGTTGTTCGAACCTTTGGGTTCGACTGCACACCGTCATCGGGTTTGGAAGACTGATCGAGCAGGGCTTTGTGACTAGAACGAATTTGACCTAATTGGTGAACTGTCTTGAACTTTCAGTGTTATCGCCGCGAGTTTTCGGAACTCCCAATGAAAACGACCCATCGGTACACTGAGAAAACAGTTTATGCATAGTGAAAAAATACATTTAGTTGGCACTTTTATGAAAATATTCATTGATTGTTACAAAATTCGTTAGTCGTTAAGAAATATTCCTGTTCTCATGATAAAATGTCAATCGTAGTGTTTCTTTGAAAATAATGATTTATTTGATCACTTTTATTTCTCTTAACTCAGATGTTTATGGTCATCGAATAACGAGTTGAAATGGTGATATGGCAATGCAATTCAGAGGAGTAGAGATTTGTTCACAATTAATATATTTAGATTTGGGGCCGTTAACGTATAGTTGCCGCGACTATCCTGTGTTCAATGCAAATGAACATGTCACAACAATAAACTGATCTTCATTCAAAATGACTATCTCGGCCGCATTTGAGCCAAAAGTCACACCATTGACGTGGAAACTTCTCTATTTAACGCAAATAAGGATTTATGACCTATTAATGAATCTGTATTTAAGATGTTGGCCCAGTAGTTCTTTGAGATAACAGTCGTACACTTATTAAAAAATGAATATTTGGTAATAATTTAACAATCTTCAGTTGAATCAAATATAGAGCTGTTAATAGTTAGCAAATAACTGTTAAAAAATCGACGACTCGTCTCAAATAATGATTCCTCAATAGTTAACAAATCTGTACTTGGGATAAATATCGCACATTTGGCAAAACCGTTTACTTTGTACGCTACCATGGCCCTTTGTCGCACAAGCTCGTTCGTCCGCAGACGCGATGTTGATACGATCGAGGTACAATGGAGACTGTGCGTGACCGCATGTCCACTTACCTAGAGAATATGAGTTTGTGACCGTGAAAACGTGAATTTATTCTCTGCGCCGATGGCATCACTTAACGATTTGTTTTTTTTTGTGGGACCTGCCAAATTTTAAGGCGGTCCTCTAGTTTCTCGGGTCGAAAAAATTGATTTTTTTTTTCATAAATCACATCTACAACATGTGTAGAAAATGTGTGCCAAAGGATTTTTCGATATTCGAAGTGGTTCACAAGTTACGGCCCTGGAACGGAGCAGGTATACGGAGCGCGCGCCGGGCTGCTCCGAAAGCCGAGCGGCGCTGACCATTGTATTGATGTCCCTAAATCTAAAGGTGACAGTAAGACATTCAACGGTATTTTGACGGCAGAACCATATGGAGAAGATGTTGTTGTTGTAAAAAAAGAGTGTGTTGGACACGTTGAAAAGAGGATGGGGACTCGGCTCCGAAATGCCAAAAAATCCAATAAAGGCATTGGTGGGAAAGGTGCAGGAAAACTCACTGATAAATTGATTGGTGAGATGACAACGTATTATGGATTAGCTATTCGGAGACATCCAGATTCTATCGAGGAAATGAGAAAGGAAATTTGGGCAACATTCTTTCACACGATTTTCACAGACAGCAATCCACTGCATCAAAATTGTCTTGCAGGCGAATCTAGTTGGTGCAAATGGCGCAGAGCTGAGTTTCTCGGAGAGGCTGAGCAATTCAAACACAATAAACCGCCTCTTTCTGAAGCAGTTCAAAAAGTTATGAAGCCAATTTATGAGGATTTATCCAAAGAAGAATTGTTAAGCAGATGCCTGGGAGCGGAAACTCAAAATAGTAACGAGTCGCTCTATTCGTTAATCTGGACTTGGGCTCCGAAGCACCTCCATTCTGGGCCAAAAGTGGTTGAAATCGCCACGTTTCTCGCTGTCATAATCTTCAACGAAGGATTCAAATCTATCCTGAAGACCTTGGAAACCATAGGAGTGAAAATCGGCCCACAAGCTAAAGGATATGTTCATCAGCGTGATAGCTCTCGGATTGACCGTTCAGAAAGGCGCACGAGTGATGTTGTAAAACAGGCCCGAATCGCGAAAAGGGAAGTCCAAAGGGAACTTCCAAGAAGAAGAGGAAGGCCTATTGTATGGTCCAGGCATAGCAGATTGACGGTGAGATGAAATTTTTAGTATAAGTCACATGCGCGAACTTTCAAACGCGTTTTTCTCGAAACACCGTTTTTCGAAACGGTGACTACGATATTTCAGAAACCACTGCACCGATCTTGTTCAAATTTATACAGCATCATTAATATGTTATAATCCAGCGATTGAACTAGGATTATCATGATTGCTTCAATACTTTTTTTGTACGAGCGAAAAGCTTAAGAAAAAATGAGTAAAAAATAGAATGTAATTTTCAAAAGTGTATAAAAAAGTCAATTTTTGTAATTTAGAATTCACTCTAGTTCAATCGCTAGTCTTAAATATGAAGATTAAAATGCCGTTTGGTTTTTTGATTTCAGATACGCAGAACAGCCGCAATCTTGGTCACCGTCAAGCACCTCTTTTACTTGATGTCTTCCTGTCGGCCACTATAACTTTTATTCTATTATATATTTTGACTTCAAAAACTTCAAAAAGCCGTAAAAAAACAGCCGAAAAACTAGAGGACCGTCTTAAGGAAACTTTCGAAAGTTTATATAGAGAATATTAAAATATGCATTAGAGAAGGGGTGGCCAAGACGTCGATCGTGGGACCGGACGACCGCCTATTTCCTATTTGAGTTGCTCTTTGCTTTACGACATATTGATGCTACCATCTTTGTTGTCGTTCGATTAAGCATATTCATGTTTAAAAAATGCAACTTACAGATTCACCAATATTCATATCGGCTTCTGTTCGATAATGTGGGAATCCTTTAGGATCCCAATTCAGTTTGTACATCCCGATTGGCATCCAATGTACAGGCCTGGCGTTTTGGTAACGCAATCCAATGCAATGGATCTGTATCAGGAAGTGTAAACAAGTACGGGAATCCAATTTGATCCAATCCAATTGAATCCAAGTTGCACGGAAGACTTCGACAAAACAGAAACGACAAATCTCTTCTCATTTTTCGACTCGGTTAATGTTTCCACATCGATGTGCTATCTAGGTGACAGACGTGCGAATCGACTAAGTGATTATTGCATTTATTCCTGACGCTCGGAAACTAAATACATATACATATCAACGCATTGTCAAGCTCTCAACTGAGCGGACGAATTGGAGTGGCAACGTGTAATTTTCACTCCATCTCTTTACCTTCGGCTCAATCACGATTGCCCAAAGGCTTCTCAATGCGAGTTTACTTTCGATTCAACGAGCGCGATCGAGGATTTAGAAATACTTGGACATTTTCGCGTTTTCTCCTCTAATTGGGTGCTCTTCTCGGCTTCTCGGCTCAAAGAAGACCATCCCCCTATCCGCCCTCGAGCCACACTCCTCGGAAGAATTACTCACTGAGTTAGGTCATCGATGAGATCGAAAGGATTCAACGTTGGAATTCGTTTGGCTGGGAATTAAGCGCGCGCTGCCCTAACTCGGTCGCTTCGTACAGAATGGGCAATTGCCGAAGGTAAAACCTTCCATTTCCCAACGACATTTACACGAAAATGCCAACATTGAAGAACACGCGCGCGAGCGAGCGAATAAGCGAAAATTGGGGAATGGTAGACCGGGTAGGGGGGGGGGGCTGACGGGAAATTCGACAATTCGTTCGTTAATTAGACTTTCATTGCGGAGACGGCGTGCGGCAGGAGAGGGAGAGAACGAGAGGAGGGAATCTGTGATGGAGATGTCGTCACGTGACGGACGGAGAATATTCGAGTATTATTATGCGCACCTATGTAGGAACAAGTATGTTGGTCCAGTTTAAGGTTGTTGCTAAATCATGTTTAAAGGATGGCGGAGAAACGATGTTCCTATGCTAATACATTGTGTGACGTCGCCAGTGTCAACTTATTGTAGCAAAATATGACGTGTACGACTGAACAACGCGACAATTTTCAAATGTAGGGGAGATAATCGTAGTCGTTATTTACATATATGGTAATTTGAAGGCGTTAGGATTATGAGAAAATTATGAGAAATAGACAGGAGTTCAAAGGGGGACGTTAAAAAAAAAATTTGGTCCAAAATACAAAATGACGACGTTAAGATGGCTGACATATATTTTTTTAAATTGAATCATGAATTTTTTTCTTCGCCATAACATTTATCAGGCCTAAACTAACAGCTTTTGTAGGAAAAGTTTTTTTTTACAACGTTCATAATTTTTAGGTTAGAATGCAATTTTTTACTATATGAGCGCTATCCAGAATGTACGATGAGAAGGCAAAGTCTTCAACATCCCTAGGGTAAGAGTACGTGGGTGTGAGTTTGTTTGAGTTTGTTCGATAACCCAAACAAACCCAAACAAGGATTAGGTTTCTGCGGCTCGTCACTTCCGTTATCAAACAAACCCAAGTGTACGCATGATCCCATAGTTTAGTGAAAAAAAATGCATGATCCCATTAAAAAAAAAACGTTTCGGCCATCTTAACGTCACCATTTTAAAATTTGGACCAACAATTGTTTTTACCTTCCCCGTTTGAATCCTAGAAGTTGTATTATAATCAATACTTGATCGGGGCAGTATTTTTCGAGATAAATGCAAAATGCAAGATGAATGCAGGTGCAAGATTAGAATGGGACAGACGGTGTATACATGGGTAATTCTTCCGAAATGATAATTTTGCATGCAATCAAACTTTTTTAATAGATGCTATTTGATTACATTGTAGTTTTTTTTAATGCAATAGTTAGCAATATTTCGAAATCTTCCTACAAAACAGATTTAGCACAAAAATCGTCGTTATCCTTTTTTTTTTGGTATTTCGAGTATGAGTCATTGCTCTGGAGTATAACTATCCAGGCTTCATGTACGAAATCCATTGTACATGAGATTCCGGGTAGAAATTAAAAAACATTGGGGAATAAACATTTCTTGAAACCATTGGGCATTTATTCAATTCCTGCCTGAAAAGAAAAATAATAATAAGCACAGGTATCTCACTATATTGTGATACCGTTTTTCTCAATCATTCCTCTGGAGAGCTGTAAATCAGTTCATATATTGGACGACAGGTGGCGCAGGCTGATCATGCTTGCCAGAGCAGTGCCTCTTACATCTACTCTTCCGAAGAGACTGATTGGGTCGTATGATTTTTGTAGTTTAGGTTTTTTTCTGCAGACCTTGTATGTCATGAGGTGGTTCAATGCAAGCGATTATATGATATGTATATAGATGTGTATGCATATATATACACGCAAGCGCACATAAGTGCACGTGCATATGCGTTTATATAAATGTGACAAGCAACGAAGCGGCAGTGACGACGTGACCGCGCGTTGTACCGACGCCCCCACAGGGACCGGAACTCATCGGCGATTTATGGAAATTGGGTAACGTTGTTTCGACAAGCCCGATTGCTGATGGCGGACTGCTGAACCACGCAGGACCATAACCCGTGATTGAAATACGCGAACCCACCTAGCCAAAGATTCACTGGGGACAATGCTGCAGCAGCAGCAACAAGCTGTGGCAACTCTATATAGCGTATACGCATATTTTATATATGCAAACAGCTGTACCTATGAGCCTGCTCACGTGTACAAACATCTCTGTGTGAACGCAAAGGCCAATAACCAGATTTCCGGACGCTCATCAGGTTACTTGTTCATTTTTTATTGCCATCTTTGCAGTCTCAGGGTTTCGATGTCATGCGAGGACACTGAGGAAATGGTTCCCGTGCAGAAATGTGATCGGGCATTCCCTACTTTGTGTCCGGTGCTGACCAGACTTGCCTTGTCTGATTTACCTGATCGGACCCTCCCATGAAGCAAACCGTGAAAATCGCAAAATCGTTTATTACCGCTTACCCTCCATGTTTGGAAATTACAATCTCCTGGCCAAGATACATTACGAGCAAGTACATCTTCACGTAATGTCTACCCGGCCAGAACATTGACATGTTCTGGAAAGGTGAGCCTATCTTTAAAAGCTAAAGATATTTATAACTGATTCGGATGAAACTAGTACATCTGTTGTAATTCTATTCATCATTAAAAGCATTCATTTCGTCAATGATAATCGACGAGGATAACAATGCTTATACTAAATACCGGGATTACGATAACTAATAATTTGAGCATAAAGAATAGCCAAAATATTTTATGAGGCAAAAAGTAAAGCAGGTCATTCGTTCTGGCCGGGAAGACATTATCTGAATGTATTTCGCCAACAATCCGCCAGGTGGCTACAAGCGAAGCACTTCGCGTGACCAAGGTATCATCGTACGAGGTTAAAAGTTCGTCCTGTGAGTTGTAGCATGTACAGCAGTGCTATGCTTACAGCGTGCACTTACGCTTATGATTTTACGATACTTGCGAAATAATTCGTTGCACTCTAGGCCTTTTATGCTCGGATAGTGATACGTGTACTTTATCTGTCTCTTTTCCTATGAAGAAATGCGAGAAAGCGTATTTATACAGTCATAAACTACGTTAACAAGTAGATAACCAACAAAGGATATGTCGAAATACTAAATTGAAAAATTAAAAAACTAATTAAAAAACTAATTAAATAAATAAAACTAGAAAAAAGATAAAAAACTAATTAAAAAACTAAATTGAAAAAACTAAATAAGAAGGCAGACCATAGTCCAGGCAATAAGCATTAAACTAAACACTTCTTAGATATAAATAGGCAAAATTGATCTAAGGGTAATTAAATGTCACTGAATCGAATGGTCACTATAATTTTGCAATCAACCCCCGAGAAAATGTTTAAAAATGTTACGGAATGTTTAAAAACCGTTTAATCCGGAACCTAATAGTATCATCACAAAATTTGTCAAACAAAAGTTGTTTGGGTCATAAAAGTACGTAAAGTACGTATTGACCGTTAATCTTCGTATCTTCAAAAATAAGGAAGGAAGGAACGAAAAACCATTCAATTAGGGGACGAAAGCCTGGACGTTTTAAAAAATAAAATAAATATCAATAGTAAATATCTCGGGTTTTTTTGTTACACACTGCTTTAGTGAGAGTTAATCTAACTTTCTAGAGATTTTTTTAAATTTATTATATAAGTATACAAAATGACGATTGAACATTGACAAAATTACTGGTTGTGGATCGCTGTCAGAAAGCGACGGCTATATGCGCATGCGCTCAACGCGCTCTAATGACTATCTTCCGTCCCTTACACTTCCAGTGGTGCTTTGACTGCAAACCAATTTTCATTTGTCTTTATCTCCCTCATTTTTGACGATACGAAGACGAACGTTTGATACTTTTTTATGTACTTTTATGTCCTAAACAAGTTTTGTTCGATATATTTTTCGATAATACTATTAGGTTCCGCAATAAACGGTTTGAAAGAAAAAATTAACATTGTTAAACATTTTCTGGGGGGTTGATTGCAAAATTATTATCGCCATTTGATTAGCGTCATCCAATTCCCCTGAGATCATTTTTCCGTATTTATATCTATAAAGTGCCTTTCGAAATTTTTACTGGACTAGCAGTACTTTCTCCCGACTCACATTTCTACACGGGAGTGCCTGAGTATGTCAAAGAATAAGCCATTTGAGAATAGGAGAAAATAGAGTTTTTTTTCCATTGCATTCCCGCACGATGCAAAGAGTTCAATATCCCGTCATCGATGGTTGGAACTGTCCGGAAAATTGCTATAGATGAATGCACGTATACATATCACGTATAATATCCGTACATCGTTCGTATAGTCGATCCTGCATTCACGAATTTCCATTTTACGAACGATCTCGGAGGTTGGCCATTCGAGCACGCAAACGGAGAATTCCCTGGTGGGAAAAAATTCTCCGAGTTTGACGCGTATATACCGCCGTACACATCCCAATAGACATGGATTTAGTTTTTTATTTCCTCATTCAATTGGGAAGTTTTTATTTACGATACTCGGATGGTTACGTGGACGCGGCAAAGCTTCAGAAAGAGAGAGAGAGAGAGAGAGAGAGAGAGAGAGAGAGAGAGAGAGAGAGAGAGGGAGAGAGAGAGCCATTGGAGGATCTCGAAATCGAATAGGAAGTGAACCGATCAAATTAACCGACGACAAGGAGTATACAAGACACGTCACTATGAAAGTCGGAATTGGATAAGAAAAAGACGACGAAGAAACGCAATGAAGTTCTTCAGCAAAACTTTTCTCGTCTTGTATACACTACGAAATAGACATTGGTTCACGGATCCTGTGCGTGTATTTCTTGGATAGAAGAATGAAGTTCCAATTAAATCCCCAAAAAGAGAGATCGATAAGATCGCTAGTTTTTCGACAGTGTTGAAACTTGTCAAGTTGGAGTGCAACAAAAATGCTTGAACATTTGTTTTTACTTCGTTGTATTTTTTATAATTATTCGAAAATAATTTTTGGAGTTTCAGCTTGTAGGTCCCAAATAAGGACACTCGGGAAACGTTTGGGTGATTTTATTTGCTTAAGCTAGTCGGAAAGTTAAGGCGGCTTGATAAAAAATAAATTTTCATTGCATATTCCAACGATGCAGAATTTAAAGTCGTGGCTTTTTCAAGTTTCGAGTTCGATTCATCGGGAGACGAATTTTTCTTACCTCTTGATCACTACTTTTTCAAATAATCGAATTTGGTGAGGCTTTTTCTATCCCTCATATGAGGGATTTTTTCGACTTCGAAGGAACCGAATTTGGAACGAACGAAACGAATGCAGATGCAAACGGAAACGTGAAGAATCGTCGCTCAATCGTTTCAAACCGGAAATATATTTTCGTAGAAAGCACGGATTTTGAAAAAGAGAACAAGATGTTAAGGCGGTCATCCCATGTGACAGATACGAAAAAACGAAATTTTTTTTTGCGCCAATTGCAAAAAATGTGTGCGGCTTATATGGCGTTCGGCATTCCAGACTAATGGGGAAACAATATTTTCTTTGTGTTAATCGTACTTAAACTTTCAAACGCGCTTTTTTCAAAAATGCATCTTTCAAATTAGCTTCTGTGATATGACAAAAACTATCGAACGGATTTTGCTCAAATTTGTATGGTATAGTCAGCACATCTATAGTTCGTACCCGAACTAGAATATTTCTGATATCTTCCATAGTTTCTTTTCTTTAAGCTGAAAAAATCGAAAAAAAATGACGAAAATTGGAACTTAAATTTTAAAACCGTGCCAAAAAATCGGTTTTCGATACTTTTACTTCACTCTAGTTGGGGCGATACCCTCAGGTCTACAGATTGAAATGCAGTTTGATTTTTTAATTTTGGATGAGCAAAACTTCCGGAATCATGGCCGCCGTCAACCAACTTTTTTTTTACGCTTGATGTCTTCCGAACGGTGTAAAGTCGATTCAACTCGGTATTTTTGTTTGATAAAATTCTGAGGGACTGTAAAGATATTAATAAATATGTGGTAAAAATTCAAAGATAGTGTCTTTTAGTGGTTTATAAAAATAAAAAAAATCCGAAAAAAGTGACAAAAATAGAGGTTACGAGAGATGACCCTTTTAGGGCGGGAGCTTGAATTAGAAGGTCCGAAAAATCGTTTTTTTATTGCTTAAATCGACACATAAACTATCCAAGAATATATTTACAAAGTTACAGAGGCCAATTGTAAATATTTTCGATGATACAAGGCCAAAAGCAGAGGAACGATTGATATTTAATATTGATATTACGTCCTATTGAAAACTTTGAAGCGCGTTTTCGCCAGTTTTTATTTTCACGATTTTTCCAAATTCGCGGGCGTGATAGCAAAAAAAAACTAAACGACCTATTGAATCAAACCAAACTTTATTTTCTTCATTATAAAAATCTCTTCTAAGTGAATTAAAAAAGTCGTTAAAAAAGTATTGTTAAATAACTTTTATAGCACGTTAAAGTGTTTTTTAACCACATTTTTTCCAAGCCTGAGAAAAGTTACAATTCCACGATTTATTCAGCTTTTTCGTAATTCAGCCAGAAGAGAAATATATGAAAATTGAACATTTTATTGGTTTATTTGGTTTAGTTAAGAATCACGAGCTGCATCTTTCCCGCCGATTGGGGACTGCAGTGGCAAGACGCACATGGAAAATAGGCTGATAAATTTGCAGTCATTTATTGTTTCATGTTGAATTTTTTTTACACATTTCAAATATATATGAAAAGATGCCTTGATGTTTATTGGGCCCACTTGTGTTCTTCCCTTCTAAAAAAATTCCCGAAAAAACGCTTTTTTGGACCCAGGCTCCCGCCTTAAGTAACTGACGGAAATTCTTCATCGCGATCCTTCTTTTGCCTACATATCTATTAGTCCGAAGCTCTCATTCTCTTCCGATACCCAACTTTTGATTTTCCCACGAAAATAATTTCACGAAAGAGATATCGCGCTGCGGCACCTGGCGCTTTCCGCGAGCTCATCAAGACATTGATCGAGACTCCCAATTATCTCTTAATTAAAAATTTCATCGTTCCTCGGAGGATTCCCCTGACCTCTTTGGTCACCCACTCTTCGATAATGGGATACGTAGCAGCAGCGACTGCTTTTCTCTCGTACTTCATTTTTCGCTCTTTTTTATAGTGCATAGCAAATTTGGCGTTGAATCTCGCCCGTAGCGATTTACTTTTCTTTTTAAATTGTTATCGGACTGTCGATAGGTTCGGTTATACGCCCCATTGTATTTCGTCATATAATAATGATTGAACGGGTAATATGAGCCATTACTATAGTTCCCCAGTGGTCTATTTTACCCTATGGGGTATTTCGTATCGCCTGGAAATCTTCGGGCACCGTCGAATCGTCACCGAACGCGCTCTCTCTCTCTCTCTCTCTCTCTCTCTCTCTCTCTCTCTCTCTCTCTGTAACTCTCTGGGGAAAACCGAGAGAATTGACTGAATATAAAATCAACAGGTTTATAACGCCCGCTCAAAACGGGCCGGCCGATAGAACAGCTTATAGAGCCTTAATCCGATAAATCTGGATAGGGACGAGTTGGCATTGTACCATAACCATTCGGAGACCGTTCGAACTATTTTCCAGCCACACATATGCATGTCGGAGAGTTATCCTCCTCGCAATGCCCGAAACGTTGTTTTGCCCCATTATTAACTATAAAAACCACGAATTCTACGTATAGCGACTGTGATTTACTCGTCGATTTTCACTTCAGCTCCGTTCGCTCAAATACCAGTGGGACTATACAGAAGAATATTTATACGAGCCCGATAAGCTTTATTTCGAAACGACAGAAAACCGATGTTCGTGGATGCAATTTTTTTAGTGAATAGAAGTTATTTCTATTTTATTGAATAATAAAAATTGTATGGCTATTTTTATTTGGGCAAAAAAAAATACTTTTCTGGTCTTACAAGGATAGGTTACGAGGTCGATCTCTCCGATTTCGATGAAATTTGGCATGCTTGTAGTATGGGTAAAAATAGGCGACACGTATTTTTTTATGGCTGTGGAACCCGATTTTTGAGGGGTAAAACGCACCCTTGAAAATAGGGGTGTTTTTCGTTTTTCTTCGATAACGTTATCGTTCTCATCTCCAATCTATAGTACACGATAAAATATACATTGTTGCAGTTTGAGATTTTTTCATATGTCATACTGTTAAAACGTTATCGACGAGAAAACAAAAAACACCCCAATTTTCGAGGGTGCATTTCCACTCTTGAAAATCGGGTTCCGCTCAAGTGAAAAAATACGTGTCGCCTATTTTTACCCATTCTTTAAGCATGCCAAATTCCATCGAAATCGGAGAGATCGACCCCGCAACCTTTCCTTGTGAGTGAAATTCCTTTTGCATTGGAAATTGCTTATTTTTTAGCGCCAAAAGGTCGGTGCTTATCGAAGCAAGGTTTCCGCGGAAAATTAAGCTTATCGGAACTTGAAACTATTTTTCATTTCAATGATAGAAATATATTTTCCCATCAGGATGAAGATTCATCCGTTTCGAGAGTGTTTTTATTTTGAACAACCAGAATGTCGATGATTAAAAGAGTCTTCTTAAATTGCGACAAATCTATTCAAATTCATAAATATATTTTATTCGAATAGAAAATATATATTTTTTCTACGGAAATAAAATGATCGTACTGACGATGTCTTTTTTTGGATGCCTGAAAACACGGTCATCGTTGTAGCAAGTCGTTTTTTCTAGAATCAGATTTATTGGAATTTTTAAATATTTTTTATTACATTAGCATAGAAAAAGTCCTATCATTCTCAGTTTATTTTCGGGGGTATATTGAAACGGAAATTAAAAAAGAACACTCACTTCTTTTATAATTCGGAAATATACCCGCGCAGAGAATGTCGTCGGGATCTAATTGGCTTCCCATACTTGTCCCTACTTCCTGATAGGAATCCAATGGGCCATCGCAATGGATCCCTTTACTACAACGTCACGCTCGTACATTGAATTCTAATCGGGATTCCCTATTGGAATCGAATGTACGAATCCAATTTAAATCGCAAAGGATTCCCACATTATCGAACAAAAGCCGATACGATTCTTGTTGGATCCTATCACATTCTGTACGTTGAATTTTTTAAACAAATTATATACATATACAAGATAAGTGGATTGGAAAAAGTATAAATCCTTTTTTAAGAAAATATGAATCGCTTAAAAAAGTATATCTTTAAATTCGATTTTCATCAAGTCACTGCAAATCCACTCCCGAGTAGAAATCCTGCTTCGGCTACAAAAAAGATGTGATCAGGCATCCTGATTATTTTTTTTTCATGCCTTGATCAGGATTTTTTATCAAGCCCTCATCATTTTTGGGACGCTTTCCCGGATTTCGGTCTGATCAGGGTAATAAATCAAGGCCTGATCAGGGTGAAAAGTGAATGCCTGACACGCAGTCCGAAGAGATAAGTTCGTTGTTGCTTTCGAAACCACTATCTCATGAAATTCTTCATTGCACTGTCAAAAAAATATTTAATGTAAGTAGGATCTATTTAAATCAAATAGGTTTTTTTTACTACGATCCTATTTGCTTCAAATATATTTTTTAGACTATTCAATAGAATATTTCATAAATGCAAAATAAATTGAAGTACTTAATTTAGAGTTTTATCACAATGATTTTGTATCATAATCCGTCATTTCCTGGCCTTCTGAATGGATTTTTTCGAAGAAAATATTTCTGCATCCAAATGGGATCGAACCTAGAACATACCTACCTATAGCCACGCACGCTGCCCCTATGCTACCGAGTGTTTGTAGCATTTCAGTGGCATAGGAGACCACGTCAATTCCTATAATTATTTGTTGTATCACATAAACTACATCAATTCATTAATATCATCGTGATAATTAAAGACTTATTGATCGATCTGGTTAAAATTTTGGGAGGTTTCTCACTATAACATTATTGGAAGGATATACCTAAAGTTTTAAGATTATCGCGTAAATAAATTACCTTTTTGGGGTAAAAATTGTCGAGAAAATTGTCAAAAATATGAAAATTGAATTACAAAGCCTACTCAATTTTTAATTTTGTACTTTTTATATTTTTATAGGTATATCCTTCCAATAGTGTTATAGTGAGAAACCTCCCAAAATTTCAGCCAAATCGATCAAAAACTTTTTGAGCTCTAACATGACCAAAAGACGCCTAAAGGAATACCTTATAACGCCGTCATTTTGTTTTGTTTAAAAAAAGGGAAAAAAACAAATTTTAACACTTGAAAGTTGTAATAAGATAATGTCAAAATTTCAAAATGATGCGATTATTTAATCAACCACGGAAAAATTCATCAATAATGACTCATATTCGGGCAGCTATAGGGATTTCTTCCCTTAAACAGGATTGAAGACGATGTTGGCTGCAAACGCGGGTTCTCGAGTATACTTTCCGATCTTTAATGGAAACCTCATCGATGCTTCCAATATTCCGAATGATATATGCTCGTAATCTCGAATTTTCTGCTCTCTTTGTTCCAAAGCGGGATCATAGATTTATCTTCGGTGACCGATATTCTAACGTGAGAATCTCCATTGAGTTGGTCCTCTCACGTTCCTCTCACACGATCGCGAGGGCCCTAAGAGAGTAGATACTTTTAGGTGAGGAAAAAAATTGCTAATTTTCATGATTTTCTTTAAGGTAGTACGAGCGCGCAATCTTGATTTCTATAGATTTTGTTCAAATTTTAACCAGGCATTTTTCATATCAGTATGCATGTCTGTGTGAAATTTCAGAACAGTCGATTATTTACATTGGGAGATAATAGGTTTTAAAGTTGCAACTTTTAACACTGCAGGGTCTGCATTGAAATTTAGACAGAACAATTTTCCGTAAAAAATATTTGTCCCCTATAATAAGAAGACATATGGCAACACCGCATCGCTCCATGTATCCAATGACGTGGGTTTGCGCGGCATATTTAAAATAATTATGCAACACAAATTTTTATTTGGAAGGAATTTTTAATCGAACAAAGTTTTTAATTAGTTCTGAATGAACCAACAGATTTATTTGTTAATGAAGATAACAGAAACAATATAAAATATTAATATTTATAATGCAAATATTTTTTATGGCAAAATTTTTAACTTTAGGAACACGATAATTATTTTTTTCTCGAAATATTGAACAATATTGTTTTGCGCTGTTGCCATATGACTTATAGGGGGACAAATATTTAGACATAGGTCTATAGGGGGCAAATATTTTTTACGGAAAATTATTCTGTCTAAATTTCAATGCAGACCCTGCAGTGTTACAAGTTGCAATTTTAAAACCTACTATCTCCCAATCTAAATAGTCGACTGTTCTGAAATTTCACTCAAACATACATAATGATATGAACAATGTCTGGTTAAAATTTGAACAAAATCTATAGAAATCGAGATTGCGGGCTGGTACTTAAAGGACACCATTCTTCACCATTTTTGAGGCTTACAAGGAAAGGCATCGAGGTCGATCTCTCCGATTTCGATGAAATTTGTCATGCTTGTAGAATGGGTAAACATAGGCAACGCGTATTTTTTTATGTCTATGGAACTTGATTTTTAAGGGGTGAAACGCACCCTCGAAAATAGTGGTGTTTTTCTTTTTTCGTCGATAACGTTATCGTTCTCATCTCCAATATATATTACACGACAAAATAAACATTGTTCCGATTTGAAATTTGTTCATATCTCGTACCGTTAAAACGTTATCGACGAAAAACGAAAAAAAAACCAATTTTCGAGGGTGCGTTTCAACCCTTCAAACTGATAACTCCTAAGATAATTGAGATATCGACAAATGTCACTATATAATTTTTTTCATTTTAATGCAAACTTTTGTTAAAAAATATGCAAAAAATTATCACTTATCAATATCAACGGTTTTTTTGCTTCTAAAGTGAAAGAGATTTTTTAAAAAGATGATTGCCTTTTTTATATTTTTCAAAAAATTCTCGAAAATAGAGTGACCCATTCTATAATTTTTAAGACTAGTCCCATCGTGGGCCTATTTTTCCTTCTATTTTTTTTCGAAATAATCATATTTTTTTTAGACGATCTTTATCATTTTAATGTCCAATAATGCTATTAATGATTTTGTGATTTCCAATTCGAATTTGACAGGCCTGAAACGGTTTATTTTTAATTTGTACTGAATTCAACGAAATTTTTTTTTAAGCCAACATATTGTTTTCGTATAATCCATTTAATTAAATTAAAAAAAATATATTTTTGTATCTTGCTATTTAATTATATGTTTTGTAAAAAATAAGCATGTACAGAATAAATTTATACGTCGTATGCATTTAGGGAGGTTCGTTGAAAAAAAACCATAAACCGTCATTTGACTCAACTGAACACCAGCTTCCTTAAATATTTTTTTTCGAAAATTTTAGATTCAATCCCGTTGATTCGACTGGTTGCAATCGTTGATTGCGACTGACGCGAGACACGTCGAAATCTCAGGGGAGAAGTTCATTTCGAGTTGCAATTCTTCGCAACTTTCTCGTACCGTAGTATCTATTCGTTATCACGTACAATGGATCGTTAACTTTACGATTAAACTTCACGTTTTCCGTCTTCATTTCTGTCCGTGCTCTTGTATTCACGGAGCAAGATTAATTGAGACCCGATGCAATGTTTGCACGTAGGTACGCAATACGGATATATCTTTATGTATCAGCGAGAAATAAAAAACGAGAACTCTCGAACTTTCGTCGGCACAATTTGAAGATACGAGAGTTCACGGAATGTAATAGCATTCCGCGTGGAAATTTGCCCCATCACTTACGATCATATAAAACTCTTTACCTTCCAGATAAAAGCTAAGCATTCTGCCTCTCGATTACGACCGCGTTCGGGATATCGCAAAAAAAACGTCGAACTCAGGCCTGTCACATAATAAAATATAGAAAATGTGTTGACCATAAAAATGTTGTTATCCGAACGAATAAGAAATCGATTTTGACAAACAATTTCTACAAAATCCACATTTTTACGAACCCATATTATTTTTAGTATCATTATATGATTATCATTATTATTGTTATTGAATTCCACTATAGTTTTAATTTTAACAACGAAGACCCCAATGGTGAAAGATACTGCGGTTAAGCTAACAATATCACCAGGATAATCATGGCATGGCTGACATAACTGTAAAAATTGACCTGCCAATAAAGTTTAGTTAGTTCTACTACACGGGGCCGGGTTGAAACTCCGAACTTTGAATGATCAGGACGCTCAAAACTCCGAACGAATACTACCCCGAAAAATCAAAACTCCGAAAGAATTTTACCCGAAAGATCAAAACTCCGAAAATCTGAACACCGTCAAAATAATTCGGCTATGAAAGTTTTTAAAGTTTCAACATTTTCAATAAAACGACGAATTATTTCAAGATTTTTTTTTTCATTCAGGACTTATCACAGTGAGACCGCCCGAAAAATAGCCATTTTTCGCGATTTTTTATTAGGTGGATAGGATAAGCTAATCGGCCTAATTTATTTTTTACAAATTGAAGCACCGATAAAGATTACAAAATAATTTTTTTTCTAGTATCCTTATTTCTTGTTTAACATTGTTTTTATTTGGAGAAAATTGAGTGGAAAAATGGTGTCCCATGGTGGCCAGGATTGCGGCCGCAAATTTTATACGAAACGAAAATTTCGAAAAGATTATTAATCTGTAGGAAAGCTGCTAAGTTCCTATGGAGGTTTTTTTAAAGTGAAATTTGAAAAAAGCGGCGGAAGTTTGAACAAAAAGTATCAAATTTAGCCTTCTTTCGACAGTTTTTTGTAAAAAAAGATAGGAAGATCTAAAAAAACTTCCATAGCAACATAAGGAATGACATGAAGAATGTTCTATTAAAATTTCAAACGGATAGCTTGAAAACTCTTCCTTTGAGAGTAGCCACTGTTTTGAAAAACACCATTCCGAGAAAAATGCGTTTAATGTTCCAAGAAAGGCTTAACTTTTTCTAAGAAAGGCTGTAGCGACCGAAATAATTCGAATTTCGATCTAAAAATTGGACAGGTTTATAACCGTGTATACTATCGGGTAATGCAAAAAAATCGACTTTTTGAAAATTGTACACTGTGATGATTCCTTAAGAAGTGATTTTACGTCAATTTTGCAATTTGTTTATACAATGTTGTACGTTCGACATAATTTACAGTTAACTGTGTAGAATTTCTCTGGAATTATCTTTACGAAACTTGTAATTTCGGAACATTAAAATTAGGAATTCAAGTCGGAGAATTCAAAGTTCAGAATTTCAACCAGGCCACTACTACATCAACTGCTACCATCGAAATTTGTTGTTTATACTACAGACTTTCTTCTCAGCGAATTATTATCATTAGTGTGATAATTTCCATCATCATATTTACGAATTTTTGTTACTATAATTGATATTATATTTATTGTCCTTATCATTATTATACCTGGATTCAAATTCAATTCAATGGTCTCAACAATTTCAACTATATTTTCAAGTATTCTTAAGGGGAGGTACCTGAGTAAACGGCGAGAAAAACAGGTAAATTTCGGAAATTGTTATCTCAAAAACTAATGTTTCGATTGGATCCTGGTTTTTTTTATCGGAAAATATGTACATTGAGATATGTTTAGGAATTTTTTAAAATAAATTCGTTGACCGGAAGCGATTTAAACGCGATTATCTCGCAACATAGTTTTCAAAGTTGGTGCCTGATCTACTCCAAAACGGCTTGTCCGATTTTGTCCAAATTTGGATATAATATTCTTCGATAGTTTTGCTCGTTCGCCACGTAGGGGTTTTTAATGTGATTGAACCATTGCATCTTTATGCAATGTGTATGCAATCCAAAATCGTCGGAAATTGCGAACGAAAAACGAATGGTAAATTAAAACGGTCGCAATTCCGTCAAAAATGAAAAACTTCAAAAAAATCCTACCTGGCGAACGAGAAAAAGTATCGAAGAATATTGTATCCAAATTTGGACAAAATCAGACGATCCATTTTCGAGATACATCTGGCACCGGCTTTGAAAACTATGTTTCGAGATAATCGCGTCCAGTCAACGAATTTATTTTAGAAAATTCCTAAACACACCTCAATGTACATATTTTCCAATAAAAAAACCCGGATGTAATCGAAACATTAGTTTTTGAGATAAAAATTCCCGAAGTTTACCTATTTTTCTCGCCGTTTACCCCGGTACTTCCCCTTAAGCTATTCGTATTTACTCTCAATTATTCTCAAAATACTCTTGCAATTACTCTCACCCCTTAATAAAAGATAGCCGAAGCAAACCAGCTATAATTTATTGGGTGGGCAATCACAAAACAGTTCTGTCAGCCATGTTATGATTACCCTGGCAATAAACTATAGATTGTCTTACTAAACTAACCTTTACCATGGGCGGTTGTTGCAATTTCTATGAGCTCCCAGTATATTATTATTATTATTTAGAATTTTCCGATTGCAAAAATACCCATTAATCACGCAAGTGGAACTAGATCGTTGGCAAATTTAGCGATTTATGGTCACAGTGAGATAGAATAGTGACGAATTCGCAGGTACATCGCACCGATCTCGCGGTAGACTACGGAACGCGCGAGTTAACGTGTTCGCGTTCCCGTACGAACTGCACGTTCTCGCGGTACACGATTCTCTCTTGACGCTTTTATGACTCTCTCTCTCTCTCTCTCCCTCTCTCTCTCTCCCTCTCTCTCTCTCCCTCTCTCTCTCTCTCCCTCTCTCTCTCCCTCCTCCTCTCTCTTTCCCGCGCGCGTACAACCGAAGACCACCGAGTACGTTCCGGGAACTGCCGAGTTATCCTCCCCCGTCGAGGAAGGACACGAAAAGTGGTGGTTTCCCGCGCCTGCTCAGCGCTCGGTACAAAGTTCGGGGATGAATATTCGGCTATGTATATATATATATATATATACGCGCAGTAAGTGCACGTAAAATTTGAAAGAGCTCGAAGCGCGCCGCTTACGAGCCGCCACTGCATTATATCAGCAGCACCAAACGACGAGAAAAAAAGAAGAAAAAAAAACATGTGACGAGAACACCGAGATTAACGTTTTCTCAATACGCCGTGGGCTGCGCGCGAAGCATTTTCAAACTTAATGCGTGGAAAATAAGAAATTTTACCTCCAGTTGAAAAAAGCGCCCCGTTCGGGAAAATAAATGTACGGTTAAAAAAAATTGAGTAATTTCCAAGTGCATAATGAATTTGCGAAATGAAGTGCAAATAACAATTCATGAATGCTTGTTTTCATGAATAAATAAAAGAATGAAAGAGCATCGGTTTTTTTATTGCTGTGGTGGTCGGCCCAATGGTCGTCAGGGTCCCAGTGATCGTCATGTTTACACATTTAATAAGTATTTTAAGATAAGAATTAGTCCAGGAGGTATTCACAATTATGCGTTGCATTGTAACACTCGTAAGTATACGTGTCCAGCAATAATGAAATCAAGTATATTCAGCTATGGCGGCTACCTGCGATTTTGGCCGAATTGTGTGTTTGGAGGTTAAAGTGAACCATGTCACAAGTCCGGTGATTTGGGAATACCCGGGGACTTGCGTGAGATTCGGTTGTCTTTAGGGCAGGCTGGGGTCCATTGGAACGTTTTTGAGAAAATCGGTTAGTGTGACTTTATGTTGTACCCTATATGTATGGTAATGGGCTTCAATTATAGGTAGAATATCTGGCTATATGATAGCATTATTGATTTTGCTTCTTATATGCCCTTAACTTAGGTAGAAGCAATTTAGAAACCCTCGGAAAACGTTTTATTTGACCCAGTGTCGGGGTCAATCAAAACAGTGCTTTGGGTTAGTTGAAATAGTTGTTTCCAGCTGATTGAAGTAATGTACTATTAATTATGTGACTAAACCCAGGTACTTTTCATTATGTGTATGAAGTGATGAAGTATATTTGTCGTGAGTAAAAAATACTTTTAATCAAAACAATCAGTTTTGTTGCTTTTCATTTCATTTTCAGTATTACTGAACATTTATTAAGGTCCTTTAATATTATTTTCCTTTTCGGACGATTCCTTGGCCTCTAAAAATAAAACACGATTTGGAAAACTTGCTTGCGCATGAAATGTTTGTTCGGGGCCAATAAAAACACGTTTCAATTGACCCCGAACCGTTTGTTTCAACTGCCCCCACACACTCGCTTCAAATCATTTATCAAACAGCAAAAAACCTAAATGTTGTAGGTAGGTACTGACCACAATAAACTCAACGAGGATATTCATAGTAATGATGATTGCAAACAACGCTTAAGAAGGAACAATAGTTTTTGAGCAATACGCAAGATACTAATAATTAAAAAACTTACTGTTCAGGTCGAAAAAGCTATGCACCCACATAAAAATGTCCGGTGCGCACTGACAAGGACCATCACTTTGGTGTCCTCCTCCGATTTTGTTGAAACTGTTTTATGTGGAAGAGTATCAAAAACTAGGGGACACGTATTTTTTTTATCGGCGAAAAACCGGTTTTAAGGGGTGAAACGCACCCTCGGAAATAGGGTGTTTCGTTTTTCGTCGATAAAGTGATCTTTCTCATCTCCAATGTATAGTATAGAAAAAAATAAACATTGTTGCAATTTGAAAGTTTTTAATATCTCGTATCGTTAAAATGTTATCGACGAAAAACGATAAACATCCCCATTTTGAGGGTGCGTTTCACCCCTCAAAACCATTTCTCCGCCGATGAAAAAAATCCCTGTCTCTTAGTTTTTGACACTCTTCGACATAAAAAAGTTTCAACTAAATCGGAGGAGGACACTAAATTGATGTGCCTTGTGAGCGACAGGATCCTATACGCGAAACAGTTCCTTCCTTCTTCGGGGTCGCGCTGCTGTCCCCAAACGTCTTCGAGTCATTCAACTTGTTTCATTTGCCCCGTGTTTCTGTCGCTCTCACCCTACTGGTCCATTAAAAGAGACGAAAGACTAGCACTTTTAGCGTAGAACATGATTTTTTCGCTGAAGGTAGATGGTTGCATACTGAAAGTAAGCCCAATAAAATGTTGCCCCTCAACTCGTCCCAACCCTAAGAAATAGGGGTTGAAAACGTAAAAATTGGCGTATTTCGATAACTAATAGTCCGATGAAAAAATGTTTCAAACAAAAGTTGCTTAGAATAATAAAATACGTATAAAGTTATATAACATCCAATCCCTTATCTTTGAAAATAGCGACACAAAAACACGAGAGCATCACTGACCCAGACAAGGACGCCACGATATGTCTACTCTGCTTGCGCACGCATCAACCACGAGTTTTCGATTCGTTTTTGTGGCGCTATTTTCAAAGATAAGGGGTTGGCCCTCGAATAACTTTATATGAATGTTATTATCCCAAACAACTTTTGTTTAAAAACTTTTTTGATCGGGCTATTGATTATCGAGGTACGGCGATTTTTAAGTTTTCAACCCCTATTTCTTACGGTTGGGGCGAATTGAGGGGCAACGTTTTATTGGGTATACTTTCAGTATGCAACCATCTACCTTCCGTCGAAAATTCATATTCAACGCTAAAAAGTGCTGGGTTTTCGTCTCTTTTATTGGACTGTACCCTACGTTATAAATGAGAATTATAGTTCTGTGTTCAGCAGAGACAGTCATAGTTTTCTGCTAATATACCGAGTTTTCATGTATAACGATTACCGGTTCAGCAATGTAAACACTCTGCCGATTAATCGCCACGGCTGTCGATAACTGGCACAAAGTTGGCAAGAAAAAGTCTTATGAATTGGATATTAATTTATAGAACAACATCTGAAAATAAATATTGGGGCCGTAATTAGCACTGTCTGAAGAATCCACGGACCAGCAATCGCCATACATACATTCGCAATAGTAAAAAGATATACATATGAATAAACATATGAATAACCGAGTACGTCTCGAAAACAGGTGAACCCCACTCGATCAAAAAATATTAAGAATTATTTGATGAAAAAATTGTTATTTATAAATATTGCAAATGAATAAAAATGATAGTTTTGACGTAATAGCCATAACCAGTTTTCTTTAAATGGATATAGTTGTGGGCAAGAAAAATGTATATCTTAAACTGGTAGTCAAATGTTTTAATGAAAGAAGCCAAAAGTTTGTGACTGGGTTACTAAAATTTATTCTGCAGTCCTACATGCAGACACAATCGAGTCACCAAAGGCCGAAAGACCTTTGCATAATTAGTGAAAGCAGTATGAACGCATGTGACGATAAGTGGGACGTTCACATGGCGATTACCATATCAACCGTCATGGCGGCATGACGATGATCCGTACCATAGAGTCTTATAACCTTTACGAAATATTATCTCGAAAACTGTCCCAGGCACGAGAATTTCACAACGACGTTCTTCTTCGTAATAAAAAACTGATTAGGCATGACTTAAAATAACTTGCACTCACTTTCCAAGTTGATCTATATAAATTTGCAAAGTCGAGCGATCTGCTTAATGTGACCGTTACTGAACCAACTACCTTACTGTAATTTTTATTTTGGTGTGATTATGAATGACCATTATATTGCCATTGTTGTTATTATTATTTGTCTATTATAATTTTTCAGACGTCTTTATAACGTTTTTTGAATGGGCGACACCCGAGGTAGTGTCGGAGCCCTCGAGTGCCGCCCAGCATCATTGTTCCGGTCTAGATTAAGATCAAGCCTAACCCCCGGCGGTAGGTAAATGTTTCCCAGTGCAAACTGAGGAAGTGCGATGCCCGGAGGAATACATTCTATTGTTGTTCTTATTATTGTTATTATTATTGGTGATGTTATTATTACCTACAGTTCTACCGTTATAATTTTGCATATGTAGTATGCGTTAAAAATACTTGAACTAAAAATACTCGAACGTCCTGAGACTTTGATGATACTAAAGTTTGCATCGTTAGAACGCAATGAGTATACTTACATCTTTTACGATTGGCAAAATGTTTTTTTTTTTCACGGATTTGGGCTACAAAAATCACTCAAACGTTTTCAGGGTCCGTATTAAAAACCTACAACATAAATTGATAACAAAATCTTTTCGATAATAATGGAAATAAAAAACCCGCGTAGAAATTTCTTAAGGTTAGCCTGATCAGAATTCGACCCCGATCAGGTCGGGAGTATTTAGGCCCGAAATCAGGCAATACCAAAATGGCGCTACTAAGGCCGTCCCTGATAAGATCCTACTAAGGCTTTCCCCGATAGGTCCCTACCAAAAGCTTGCCATGATAAGCCCTGATAGGTCCCTACCAAAAGCTTGCCATGAAAGGCTTCCCCTGAAAAGGCCTTATGCAGGCTTTCCCAGGTGAAGCCCTACTAAGGCTATCCCTGATAAGGCCATAAACAGGCTTGCCCTATAACTACCTCAGCAGTCGATAGATGCACATAACCTCTAATTTTCCACATGGAAACTTCGATTCGACAACATCGTAGCTTCGGAGTTTCGATGTGTTCCTGAATTCCATAAAAAAAGGCGTTATGAACTGTCACGACAAAAAAAACGTTATGCAACTCGGATGCGTTTTAGAATATTTCGGCAGCTTTGTAAGGCGGAGAGAGAGAGGAATTATACAGGGTGCGGCAGCATAACTTCCTTTTTTCAAAACTCAATAAAACCCCTTTGTATGAATCAGAACATTTTTATTTGTTTTTTTATAATGTAGGCGCATACCTAAAGTTTTGTTTTACACAGTTTTGAAGACCAAATCAGATAGGTGACGTTCTCCATACACTGAGTAAACCTATTTCTGCCGTTTGTCATGACTCTTGCCAGCATAGCAGGTGTAATGTTGGCAATTTGTTTCCGGGTGTTGATCTTCAGCTCTCGTAGGGTCCTTGGACGGTTCACATAAGCACGGGATTTCAAAAAACCCCATGGAAAAAAAAATCCCAAGGGCCCAAATCGGGAGAGCGGGCTGGCCACTCCAAATCACCCCTAATTGAGATGAGGCGCTCTGGGAAGTGTTCTCTTAAAACAGCCATCGGTGCTCTTGAAGTGTGTGCGGTTGCACCGTCTTGTTCGAATCGAATGTCCCCTAAGTCCAACTCATCTATCCGTGGGGAAAAAAAATCGTGTAACAGTTAGACATACCGGTCCGAATTCACTGTCACTGTGACTTCATTTTCCTCAAAGAACGAGGGACCAATAATTCCAGCTGAGGAAACTGCACACCATATTGTGACTTTAGGTGAATACAAAGGCTTTTGATGCGATTCTCGAGGATTGGTATCAGCCCAAAGCGATTCCGAAAGGCACGCTGGGTTGCGATCACAGAACATCCACTCGAAAAGTAGGCCCCAACGGCAACAGCACGCTCCTCACTATTCCAACGCATGATGGCGATTGAACTGTGTCGGGATAAAATTTTAGAGTCCCCCCTTTCGAACGAGACCACTAGCGCTCCGTTACGACATCAACCGACTGAATGGCGCGCATTTTAAAAAAGGAAGTTATGCTGCCGCACCCTGTATATATATAAATATATACAGGGTGAGGTACATAAAGTGTTACAGAGCAATAGCGCTCAAACTATTGATCATATCCAAAAATGTTTCAGACAAAAGTTTCAGTGTTCGAGAAGGCCGTCATACTGGACCATTCTATTTTTTTATCGGTGGAGGCGCTGAACCTACGTCAAAGTCAACTCCACTTTTTTTAAATGGAACCATGTATTTTTTTTCGATGACATTATGACCTTGTGTTGTAGGTCGCTGAATTCGTCTTAAAATCGGTAATAATGCCATCGAAAAAAATACATGGTTCCATTTAAAAGAAGGTGACCTTGACGTAGCTTCAGCGCCTCCACCGATAAAAAACATAGGGTGGTCCAGTATAACGGCCTTCTCAAACACTGAAACTTTTATCTGAAACATTTTAGGATATGATCAATAGTTTGAGTGATATTGCTCTGTAACATTTTATATGCCTCACCCTGCAATATAAGGTTATGTTTGAAAAATCTATAGCATGTTATTCGATAAAACTCTCTAATTTTCACAATGATATTAACTAATTGATATATTTTATGTGATACAACAAAATAATTATGGGAATTCATTTGGTCTCTTATGCCATATCTGCGTCCAAGGCGTAACAAATAATTGGTAGCATAAAGGCAGCGTGCGTAGCTATAGGTAGGTAGGTACTAGGTTCGGTTCCACATAGACGTAATATTTTCTTCGAAAAAAAAAAAATGATTTCTAAAGGCCAGGGAATGACGAATTATGATACACAATCATTGTAGTAGAAGTCTAAATTAAGTGTTTCATTTCATTGTGGATTTTTGAAATATTTTATGCATCTAGTATGCTTGAATTTACAGTGTACATTGTAAGCAAATAAATATTTATTCGAATCGAATCTTTATTTATTCAATTTGAATATCTGTAATATTCAAAAAGAATAGCTGAAACAAATAAGATCGTAGTAGGCCCCGAGACAAGAAAAAAACCCAATTTGATTTAAAATGATCCTATTTAACTAAAATATTTAATTGGCAGTGAAGGAAATCCGATAGCGGCCTGACCAAGGAACCCGATAAAGGCCGATCAGACAACCTGATAAGGGCCTCATCAGGCAACCAGCTCAGGCCCATATGTGACACAACGGTACATTTTCTAGCAGGACCCTTTCCGGCTGCCTTATAAGTGCCCTACCGAGGTAGTCAGGCAACCTGAACGGGCCCTGAATCGAGCCCTATCAAAATTTCTACGCGGGAAATGAAGGAAGAAAAAAATAATTTTGATTGGATTGCAACGATGCGAACTTCAACACCATTATATTAAGACACCCGTATAAAAACGTGCAGGTATTACATTTATCATTCCGTCCGAAAGGCGTGCAAACTATCGCGACGAATTTATTCTCTCCCCACGTTCTACACCCCTGAAGCGTCTATCAAACTATTTCCCCGCCGGGAACGTCTTCCCCGATGGCGGACAAACAATTATCACTTCGTGTCTCACCCTCTCGCCACTCAGGCTCCTCAAATGTTTGTCTCGCTGATGAATCTCTCGCGACAAAACGACGAGCTCAATCCTCCGGCTTCGAAAAAACTTTGTCACACCATTTTTCAGGCTTCAACAAACAACTGAGATTTAGATGACACAAGCGAATAAAAATTAGCGAGCTAACCATGGCAAAAGAGAAAAATCGCATTGCCGACGATATTCACAAGAATTCTGGTGAAAAAAAATATATATCGTCGTTTGTGTGCGATGGTCTAGTTGAAGGATCAGACGTGGTTTTCTTCTTTTTTTTCGACTATTGTATACTTTTGACTGATATCCGCATTGATAAAACTTGGCTTTGTGTGCATATCCGGTAATTGGGTAATCGAGCATTCAAATTATTGTATTCGTATGTGGGATCCGAAATATCGAAAGAAAGAGGAATAGGGGAAAAAGAAATGGAGATCAATCTCAAGGAGGAAGGGTGAAAAGTCTAAGGGTGACGGACATCGGTCGTTAAGCAAAAGTTTGTTTGGAAAATTGGATTTTGGCTGTTCGGAAATAAATGTCAATGTGCAGAAAAGATCACCGGGACTCTTTAAGGTTGTTGCTAAATCAATTTGGGGGGGGGGGGGGGACGATGTTCCTATGCTAATGCATTGTGTGACGTCACAAGTGCCAACTTATTGTAGCAAAATATTAATGACGTGTACGACTGAATATCACGAACATTTTCAAATGTATAGTAGATAATCGTAATTATTATTTACATATATGGTAATTTGAAGAAGTTAGGGTTATGAGAAAATTAAATATTGATGACAAGTTCCTAGTTGAAGATTCGGCTTCAGTCCATTCGGACTGAAGCCGAATCTTCAACTAGGAACTTGTCATCAACATTTAATTTTCTCATAACCCTAACTTTTTCAAATTGCTAGTTGCTAGTTGAAGATTCGGCTTCCGTCCGAACGGACTGGAGCCGAATCTTCAACTAGCAACTTGCCATCAACACACTTGGCACACATCTTTGATTCATTTTAAATGCTGATGTGTAAATACCTTATAAAAATAGACACGAGCTTTGGCAACGTCGCACGGTTCCTCCGTAATTCGAGGCTGTTGGGTTGACTGCAGTGACTGTCACAGGTTGCAGTTGTGGTACGCGTGTTTCGTGCCGGTCGGCGTTTTCAGAGGTTATGTCACAGCAAAAGGAGGCAATAAATCATTCAGAAAAAAAGATTAGTGCGCCGTAAAGTTTCCGATGGAAAAGACGATTTGTCAGTGCTCGTACCCACAAGCATCGCGTACTATGCTCACCGATGCTAGAAAAAAGGGAATACATCATAATAAATAAATGTATGAATTCCCCTTAGTCGGCTTTGACTTTAAAATGTTTGAAATTGGCGCGCTAGGTTTTCGATTGGTTCTGCTATTCCCATAGTTCCGACGTTGCCACATTTTAATACGTACTCCTCAACAAGCCTCACTTTTTCGTAAACTGGTCGCATATTTTTCGTACATTTTCATTAATTAGATCGGTAACGTGTCTATTTTTTTTCGATAATATTGTTCTGTACACTATTCTACACACAATATTCGTTTTTTGGCTCACTCTCTTCATATATGCGGAAGGTATACGCGAGAAACTGAATAGAGAACGACGTTGCTCCGTACAACCAATGCGATCAAGTGGAGATTGATGTAAACTACAAAATGGAATATTTCACAAATGAGTGCGGAAACCTCCGTTCTCCTTTTGTTTGTATATTCAGAAAATATACCATAACGATTAGTAAAGTTTTCATTAATGTCTATTTACGCCAATATTTTTAAGCAACAACCTTAATTTCTTTCACACACACGCGCGCGCACACACACACACACACACACGCGCGCGCGCGCGCGCATATATATTGGTGATTCTCTCTAAATGGTCACTCTGCAAGACAACGAAAGTTATAAACAAAAATATTTAATTTTTTCCGGCCAGAGGAATGATGCAAACCTTTTCCTATTAAGTTTTCATTAGTTTATTAATATTTTCTGCTTCTTTTTCTTGGCATTTTAATTTCGTTCTTTTTGTTCTCTTCCTATAGGATCCTGTTTAAGGCGAGAGCCTGAATTAGAAGGGCCAAAAAAGCGTTTTTTCAGGAACTTATTCAGAAGGTAAAAAATAAGTGAGCCCAGTAAACATTGAGGTATCTGTTCATGTATATTTGGAATGTATACAAAAAATGTCAAGATGAAAAAATCAATGACTGCAGATTTATAAGCTTATTCCATGTGCGTCTTGCCATTGCAGTCCCCAATCGGCGGGAAAGACGCAGCTCGTAATTCTTTACCCAAATAAACCAATAAAATTTTTAATTGTCACATATTTTTCTTCTGGGTGAATTAACAAAAAGCTGAAAAAATCGTGAAATACTAACTTTTCTCAGGTCTGAAAAAAAATCTGTTAAAAAACACTTTAACGTGTTAAACATTATTTTACAATACTTTTTCAAAGACTTTTTAAATTCACTCAGAAGAGATTTTCATACTGAAAAAATAAACGTTGGTTTGATTCAATATCTCGTTTAGTTTGTTTGGTATCATGCCCGCCAATTTGGAAAAATCGTGAAAACGAAAACTGGAGAAAACGCGCTTTAAAGTTTTCAATACGAGGAAATATCAATATTAAATATCCATCGCTTCAAAAATATTTATAATTGACCTTTGTAACTTCTAAACATATTCTTGATTAGTTTATCTATCGATTTAAGCAATAAAAAAGCGGTTTTTCGGACCTTCTAATACAGGCTCCCGCCTTAAGCCGCTCATATCTCGGTTTTTCAGCTTCTCTTCTCCTACGGCGCTTTTCTTCTTTCGATAGCGGCAAGAGATTCATTTTTGTGTAACCTCATGTATATCCACACATGCGTCACCAAAATGGGTTAGTTTCTCTGGCGCATCCATCATGCCTCTGAATCACACATGTCAGAAGGGACCCAGAGGAATGACGATTCAAACGAGTTTTGATGCACAGCGCGATATGCTAGGATTTCTAACCTCAAAATCTGGCGGTGAATAGGTTTCTAAAAGTTCCACTTGAAATTGACCACGTGAATGAAATTAAAAAAAAAATTTCGCATACTGCTGGGCTTGATCTCAGTCACGTTAATTTTTCGAAGCATTTGAGGCCGAGACTCAACTCATTCAATTCAAAGATTCAGCAAGTTGACATCACGATGGAATAAAAATATTGTTCTTTTTGGTAGGTTGAACTGAAGAGGACGAAAGCGACATCACGTCCAAAAAAAAGAAATCAGTACCTTGGGAGGATAAGATTAGATTTTCGACTCGAGACACTCAATTGTGATTTGTTGTGAGAACTGATTAGTTGCAACGAGAGTGGCAATTGCAGGTTCTGCACTGAGGGTGCAGAATTGAGGATGAAAGAGCGTGGACGAAAGGATTTTGAAAAGCGACGAAACGACAGTTCTCGATGAGAGAGAGAGCGAGAGAGAGAGAGAGAGAGAGAGAGAGAGAGAGAGAGAGAGAGAGAGAGAGAGAGAGAGAGATTGGGGGGGGGGGGGGGGTAATACGATGAGGAAACGCAAGGAGCATGAAGTGGATTACTCATCTTAGGATTAGTCGAGAGGCCTTTTTCGGGTGCCCGAGGCCAGAAACGAGGCAGGGATTCACGTGGGATAGACTCTTCTCGTCCGCTGTATAATAGACTAACCAGGCTTTAGATAGAGAAGTAGTGGCCATTCCACGGTAAAGAGATCGGTAGATTTCCGCAACGGTCGACTCCCTCGCACTGAACTCTCACTCCTTTACTCAATGCGCTTCTTTCTCCTTCGTTAAGCCCTGGCGGATCCTGTGAGTGCTCGTGAGCCCGAGAGAATCGTGATTTTTTCATCTACCAGAGACGTCCCGGCGATGACCGGAAAATCCGCTACCGACTTCATCGTGACTTCGAATTTTCTTCCATGAGGCAGGTGAAAATTCCATCCAGTGGCGTGGCCAGCATTTTTTCGGAGGGCTAGGGGGCTTGCCCATGTAGGGTGATCGGTAGTGGCCAATGATTGGCCGATGCTCGACGCCAAGCTTGCCAACATTGGCACTCGAGCTTGGCCCGATCATCGACCGAGCCTTGGATGATAAGAGCGGCCCGATATTCGCAATCAATATTGGCCCTAGAATGGCTTATGAGAATCGGCCGAGCATCGCGTAGGAGTTCATTCGAGAATCGGCCAACAATAAGCCCCCTCAAGATTGCCATCATTGGCACTCGAGCTTGGCCCGATTATCGACCGAGTCTTGGCGGATAATTGTGACCCAATATAGATGACCAAAACTGGTCCTGCACTGCCAAAAAAAAAAATTAATTATTTTTGTATTTTAATTCGTCATTACCTGGTCTTTCGAAATGATTAGTTCGAAGAAAATATTTCACCCATATGGGACTGGAACCTTGAACTTCCCTACTAATAGCCAAACACGCTGCCCCTATGCTACCGAGTGCTTGTAACATTTGAATCGCAGATATGGCATAAGATACTAAAAGGATTCTCATCATTATTTGTATCACATAAACTATATCGATTAGTTAATATCATTGTGATAATTAGAGAGTGCTATCGAATGACATGTTATAGAATTTTCAAACCTAACCTATATATATAGTTCCTCTCTCTCCACCTTCTCTACCCTCACAACCCGTTAATATGTGTGTTGCAATAAAGACAGACCATTAGTTCATTAGTTCAAGTTTAATTTGAATAAATAAATATATTTAAAATGAATAATTCCAATATTGGAATGCAATAGGAAAAATTTGATTTCACGAAAAATCTAGTTAATTCAAATAAAAAATAAATAAATAGACGCGGTTAGTTAATATTAATAGAATTTTTCTGTCAGTGTAGGATGGTTCATAAAAATCGGCAGAATATCACGTATGAGCTCGTTCGAGAATCGCCCAACAATGAGTGCATTTATTTGGTAGTATATTTGTTAAGAATAAAGTCCAATGGACTCGTAAAAAGTATTTATCTCGTCTCTCAATGACTTCAACGCGAAACAATGAATCGTCAATATACGAATTGCGGTTCGATCATGCGTTACTCGGCCGAACATTGGCCTCGTATCGGCAAAAACATGATTGGCGAGTCTATACTTCGGCAAACATCGACCTCGTATCGATAAGCCAATGATTAGAGAGCCTATATTTGGCCGAACATTGTCCTCGTATCGGCAAACCAATGATTGGCGAGTCTATACTTCGCCAAACATCGGCCTCATATCGATAAACCAATAATGAACAAGTCTATACTTGGCCGAACATTGGTCTCGTATTGGGAAACCAAAGATTGGCCAGTCTATACTTCGCCAAACATCGGCCTCGTATCGACAAGCCAATGATTAGCGAGTCTACGTTTGGTCGAACATTGGCCGCGTATCGGCACACCAATGATTGGCGAGTCTATACGTCGCCAAACATCGGCTTCATATCGATAAGCCAATAATGAACAAGTCTATACTTGGCCGAAAATTGGCCTCGTATCGGCAAACCAATGATTGGCGAGTCTATACTTCGCCAAACATCGGCCTCATATCGATAAACCAATAATGAACAAGTCTATACTTGGCCGAACATTGGTCTCGTATTGGGAAACCAAAGATTGGCCAGTCTATACTTCGCCAAACATCGGCCTCGTATCGACAAGCCAATGATTAGCGAGTCTACGTTTGGCCGAACATTGGCCGCGTATCGGCAAACCAATGATTGGCGAGTCTATATTTGGCCGAACATTGGCCTGGTATCAGCAAACCAATGTTGGCTAGTCAATACTCAGCCGAGCATTGGCGTACAATTGGTTAATCGATCATCGTCCCGCCAACATTGGTCCAAGTATTGGCCGTTACGGTTCGATTGGCGAAACCTACATGGGATGTTTGGCAAAAACTGATTTTGTTCCCAATCATCGTTTCGTTAAATTAAATTTACATAACAGTCTATAATCATGCAACACACAAAGTATGAAGCTTTAATCACACGTTCAATTAAAGGGGTCAGGTGGATTTAAATATTTCAAAAAAAATCCATTTAAAGAAAATTCCCTAATAGTACAATATGTCGAGAATATTCTCCCAAAGTTTTAAGGGGTAAGGCCACTGTAGAAATGGCAAAAAATCGATTTTTTTCTTAAAAGATGCCTCAATATCTTCAAAAAGACATACTCAAAGGATTAAAGTGGGAAAAAGGTCTAAATTGAATTTTGGCGCAGCCGATCTCAGTCCGATGCAATCCGTACCAGAAACTTTAAACGCGTTTTACTCGAAACGACATTTGTCAAGTCAGCCGAACTCATAACTCGAACAAATCTTGACCGATTGACTTGAAATTTTAACTGTATATTCACAATTACATTCTTTATAGAAGTACGTAGGATTTTCTCGATATATTACATAGTTTTTTTCATAAACAATTTTCGGACGATGTTTTGTTGAGAATTTTGATCTTTTATTTAAGAAACGCGCTTTTTTTGTAAAAATCGATATATCAAAAAAATTATACGTACTTCTGTAGCTATTCACATGTATAATCGAAAAAAAAAATTCCTTCACTGTAAATTAAAAATAGCAGGTGCCGTTGCTCCGGCCGCGCGCCTATGAAAAAAGGGTTTGTCGAAGAAAAGCTGTGCAGCCGCCATTTTGTTTTATATTACTTTAAACAAAATAGTTTATACAGTTTATGATATGTATAATAAAGGGCCTTTTTCAGAATTCTGATTTATTCCATTGTCCCGCTAAAAAAAGTTCCCAAGATTTACTTATTTTTTTCCCCGATACAATGGCTTTACCCCTTAAGTCAATCGGAGTAAAAGTCTTGGAGAGAGAGCCTTTGGCAAGTCCCTCCGTTGGAAAAGACGCAGGTAATCGCGTTTTTCTCAAAGCACTATTTATGAAGTCGGTCGATACGATTGATCAAAAACTAATGCACCGATCTTATTTCGCACACTTCTTCAAAATAGCATTGACCAGTAATTGAACGAAGATTTTTTTTTCGATTACAACTAATTTTACTAGGCTATACGTAGTGTAAGGTGTACCAAAAATTGAACTATTTTGCATACAACTCGGCCGAAAATTCAAATTTCAATTTTTTAAAAATCCTTCTAAATCCTTTTAAAAATCCTAACAGAATACATTGGTTTTTTAATTTCAGATAAAGCTATCATGAGTTATTCTGACCACCGCGAGGACACTTGTTTTTAGGGGTCTCCAGAAACCAGGTCTCACCGGTTGAATTGCCCAATTTTTTGGATGACATTTTCTTTAAATATTGTTGAAATGTTGCTCTTTTATGTGCTCAACATCTTGAATAAAATAATTTATATATCATATTTTTTTAATAGAGAAAATATGGTTTATTTCTACGAAACCCACGTAACCCCTTAATATTAATATCCCACTCTTGCAATACCTCAAAGAGTAATCAACTAATTTTCCATCATACTATAATACAGTTACCAGTCTTTAAACTTTACTTTCAGTAGGTACTCAATCACATCTGTCTTAGTTTTCTATTTTTTTTCTCCCAATCGGCCAAACACTTATTTAGTAACAATTAATATCATTTTAGTAACAAGTAATAACATTTTTTTTAACAATGTCGTTCTCCATTTTCAGCATTGACATATGAATAACTCGTTTCTGAAGCATTGTGCTTCTGCCCTCCTTTTTATTCCCCTCCCGGGAGAAAAAATACTCTCACAGCCGATGAACCCACTGGGAGTACTATTGCTGCTTGGAAACGTTCGTTATATAGGTTAGGTACTCCTTTTTTAATATGCTTCCTTAAGGAAACTAGGCATCGAAAAATTTCGAATTTTTTCGTTTTTTTTTTGTATTCTGTTACTACAATCTCTTCCAGACATTTTAGCGCAAAGAAAACCGAAAAATTCGCAAAATTGAGCTCGGGAGAGCAATAAAACTCCAATACTCCGCTAGCGATTAACGGTTGGGTGCAGACAAGAGATCGCAAGCATCGACACAAGAAAAAAAGCTGAACTCGAAAC
Organism: Ophion obscuratus; assembly: GCA_964007375.1. Taxonomy (NCBI): domain Eukaryota; kingdom Metazoa; phylum Arthropoda; class Insecta; order Hymenoptera; family Ichneumonidae; genus Ophion; species Ophion obscuratus. The sequence continues at coordinate 37,805,102 of OZ023319.1, read as the reverse complement.
GTCCTTCCACAGCGCCGGCAATTTTCAATGTACGTAAGTTGCAATTTTTCTACCGTAGAACTTGATCGCATTTTTTTTCGAAACAGCATTTTGTACTAGTTTTGCCGCGATAACTCAAGAACGATTGAAGATATCCCCTTAATTTTGGCTTTAAATGAATATATGAACTTACTCTACAAAATGAACCGACGTATACGTAACAAAATGAATTAATGATTATTGTTATTACAACAAATGTCATCCGTTTTTCGATTATTTTCAAATCTTAGCCGCCATTTTTCAAATTTTTATGTTTTTCCAAAGATGTTAGGTTCAATCTGTTGAGGAACATCCCTTGAAGAGAATGGCGTTTGGAAATTGCCGAGAAGTTCAACCGGCCACTCGGTATCGTGGCAATGAGGGAGCAGTACATGAGACGCGTGGTCTTCTTTATCCGCCCATATCTCCCTTAAGTACTTATATTTTCAAAGCCTCAACCACTAAATTTATTAGCCAAAACTCCAATAAAAACGTTGCAGTAAAGATAATGTAGGTATGTTGTTTCGGTTATTCACAAATGTTATTGAATTTTATCCCATTTTCGGCCTATTTTCGCTACCTAGTCCCCTTAAATTTCCAGCATTTATTTCGTAATTTTTTAATGGAAGTATGTTTTTTTTTATAACCATCGCCTCAGCGTCTAAGGCTCAATTTCTAAGATTAAAAAAAAAATTATCCATAAAATCCGCTCCGTTCTTCAAATTATTCTTCATCTTATTGTGGTATTCGTCTGGTTGTGTATCGGCCCGAAAAGCTAATGTATTGATTCTGCAATACAATTGCATTGTGAAATGTAAATATCTATTGAATTTACGTAATGAAATGCCTACTTTTTATACAAATTACGACGAAGAAAATGGTTCAAGGTTAATTTAATCATTTCTCTGTGCTTGCTTGGGTGAAACTAGAACAAAATTGATTGATTATTTGAAGTAAATTATTTCGGATCGATTTTTTTTTAGGCCAACGCGTACCCCCCACCTGGCCACGCTAATAATCGCAGTCTTTTGAAAATTAAAAAATGAACAAGCAAAAAAATTAGCAGAGGATAGAAAAAGAATAGTCGTTGCATTCCGATGATGAGAATTTCTAATTAATTTTTTTGCCGAGAATCTCTAATTTCCAACTTGATTCGAACGGAGTTACTATATAGCTCACGATTACTGTGTACTCATAAATGAGCCAATTGTTACTCGAGTACGGTGCAAAGTACTGGTAGGAATGCAAGTGAAAAGAAATGAAAAAACGGATCGATAAGCGATCTTCGATAGGATTCGCTCTGGCGAGTCTCCTCCTCTCTCTCTATTACAGTGCTTGAGTAGATCACATATGGAGGAGATTGTAGTCAATTAAAACTCTCGAAGAGCTTCCTCTTAATTGCCGTTGCTTGGAGATACACAACACGAGAGACAAGCAGTGGAGAGAGCGGGGAGAGAGAGAAAGAGAGAGAGAGAGAGAGAGAGAGAGAGAGAGAGAGAGAGAGAGAGAGAGAGAGAGAGAGAGAGAGAGAGAGAGAGAAAGATCGTTTCATTTGACCGAGGCTTCCATCGCAAAACGCATGTATTTCTAATGATAAGTAGAACGAGTGCACCAAGTAGAAAAAGTACCAGCGGTACAAATGTGGGTATATATGTACACATCCATACATACAGGGTGTCCCTCGTATCCCTGCCAACCGACTTAACCCGGTAATTATCGACGTTACAAATAAATGTTTCCGACAAAAGTTGTACGGTGTGAAGGGGGCCATCAAATGCAACCAATTATTTGTATTTCGGTGAAGGCGCTGATGCGCAGTGAAGGTCACCTTCACGTTTTTAAATGGGATGGTACATTTTTTCAACCATCTTGTGGAGCACCTCAAGCCACATAAAAAACATAAGAGGGTCAAAGTCGTTCAAGGTCATTCAAGGTCACCTATTAAAATGAAATACAAATCTAAATATCTCGGATCACTACCAAATATTTAGTAGTGATCCGAGATATATAGATTTGTATCATCGACACTGACTTCGAATGACCTTGAACGACTTTGACCCCCTAATGTTTTTATGAGGCATGAGGTGCTCCATAAGATGGTTAAAAAATGTACCATTCCATTCTAAAAGCGGAGGTGACCTTCACTGTGCGTCAGCGCCTCCACCGCAATAAAAAAAATGTCGCATTTGATGGCTCCCTTCACACCGTACAACTTTTGTCTGGAACATTTTTTTGTGACGTCGAAAATTACCGAGTTATTTCGGGTGGCAGAGATAAGAGGGACACTCTGTATATACATACATATATATATAACGAAAGTTTTCGAAGCATTGAGAGAGCTCGTGGCATGGGTGGTCTTGGTGGTCTCTGGAAATATTCCAATGCAAGGCAATGCGGAAAGAGTTGAATATCGAGCGACTTTTATACTCTCAGCAAGTTCTCTCTGGTCGTGGCAGAAGAGTTCGAAAAAGCTTCCTCTCTCCATGAAATATCATGACCTTTGACCCGGCGATTGAGCGCTCTCATCATGTCACATTATTCGTTGCAAAAAGCATCGATAGCATCAACGATGTGTTTTCTTTTTCCGTTGCCAGCAAACTCGTAAAGGAGCTATACGCGAGCAAAGAAGAGGCGAATGACGACGGATATAGCTTCCTTTACATACGTAGAAGAGTAAAAATAAATAGCTTAAGAGAAGTCGAGCGTTTCATCGATAAATGTTGAAAGATACAACTTTTTTTGGTGCAGATATGTCCAATAGAAGTTATACTGCGAAATTTTCACAAGCTCCACTACGTCGTTTCGTTTGAGGACAACGACATTCAAATCTGGGCAATTTGATACAGGGTTTGGTTTTTTAGGTCACCGATGCAATATTAGTTGATATCTTGTTTTGATAAATTAATTGCACTTATTGGCAATAAAGGCCTAGTTTGATCCACAATGCTGGAGAAAAAACTCTGTTATATGGCCTGGATTTTTTCTCGAGAATATTTGACTGGAACAACTTACGTGAACTTTGATTGGACGTATCTGCGTTTAACCCTAACAAGGAATATCATTGAAGTTTCCGCTGTCGATTTTGTTGAAACTCATGTATGTGATAAGGCATTGAACACTATTAGACACGTATTTTTTTTACCTGCGGAAAAACGGATTTAAGAAGGAAAACTCCCCTTCAAAGAAAGGCGTGTCAAGGGGTGGTTTTGCAGTTCCACCCACAAGCAGTCCACCGGTCTGAAAGAAACAAATTTCGAAAAATTCGTGCACTTTTTGTTCAAATGGGAACGTTGTAGCCCTTGAAAAGACGCGTCGATCGAGTATTTGATCATAACTTTCCGAAAATATCTCCACACCCAAAAAAAATTGCTTATTGAATAAATAAAAAATAATCGATTTTTCGGGTATGTTTTAAATGTACGAAATGTAGAGAATAATTTTCTCTATATTTTTGTTTCTACGGACCACCTTTGAATTTTGCTTTTTCCAACCCCTCTCCAGGGTTGAAAATTCAAAATAATATTCTGGGATAACTATTGAACGAAAATAATGAGATACGAGTTTGGCGCCGTGGACAAAAATGCAGCTGAGGGTTTAAGCTACAAATTGTTCCACGGCGGCGAATTCGCACGGTCAATTGTTTTCCCAGAATTTCATTTTGCATTTTCAACCCCCGAGAGGGGTTGGAAAAAGCTAAATTCAAGGATGGTCCATGGAAACAAAAATATAAAGAAAAATATTCTGTACATTTCGTACATTTAAACCATACCCGAAAAATCGATTGTTTTTTACTTCATCAATAAACAATTTTTTTTGTTGGCATTTCAACAATTTTTTTGGGTGTGAAGATGTTATCGGAGAGTGATGATCAAATACTCGATTGACGCTTTTTTTCAAGGGCTATAACGTTCCCATTTGATAAAAAAGTGTACGAATTTTTCGAAAGAGTTATTGAATTTTAACTGATTTTTCAATATTTCACCCCACATTTTCACCCCCAAAATGAACTTCCACGTCTTCAGCGCTGTGGACAAAACTAAAGCCCGGATTTTTCTGAACATTTTTTCTCACGGCGCCGACCTCGTAGGGGTTGTAGTTTGGCATCAATCCACCCTCATCCCCCTTTATCCCCTAAAAAACCCTGCACTCCGATTTTTACACAAACTTAGATGTAGCACCCGCGGCACCTACAGAATCACCTGTCAAAAAACTAGCCTTCGATTTTTCTCCGATTACGGGGTTTTTCAGCAGCAGCATGACTGTACTATACCCGATATCCCAGAAGTAACGTACGCCCTTCTAGCATCTGGTAGGAAAACAATTTCTGAGACGAAAAGTCCTCAGTCATTTTTTGATCAGACGCATAGATCATTTATTGTGAATTAAGATAAATAGCCAATCAGATGCGCGCTACATCGGAAAGGCAGCGCAGAGGGGAAGGATAGGGGAATGCGTCATTGCATGCGCCTTAAAATGTGTGCAGAGGGAAAATTCCGAAAGCGCGCGTGTGCACGTGCCTGCGTGTGTGTATGTGTGTGTACGTGCGTGCGTGCGTGCGTGCGCGCGCGCGCGCGCCTGTGTGTGCGTGTGTGTGTGTGTGTGCGCGCGCGCGCGTGTGTGTGCGTGTGTGTGTGTGTGTGCGCGCGCGCAAGAGTGTGCAAGTGTGAGTGTCCTAGTGTTAGTGTACATGCGCACACGTGTGCCTGTTTTCAGACGCACGCAATTACAGCGCATTCCCCTATCCCTCCCCTCTATGCTGCTTTTCCGCTGTAGCGCGCACCTGATTGGTTACTTATTTTAATTAATAATTAATTATCTATGCGTCTGATCAAAAAATGACTGAGGACTTTCCGTCTCAGAATTTTTTTTCCTACCAGATGCTAGAAGGGCGTACGTTACTTCTGAGATACCCTGTATAGAAGTATTGAAAAAATATCATTAAGGGGTAAGGCCACAGTAGAATTTTCAAAAAAATCGATTTTTTTTCTCGCTAAAACGGTGTTTTATGATCGTAAGAATAAGTTACTATTCGATTTATAGCAAGAACATTTTTTTTCACCGACTTTGAGCGTATAACGCAAGCCCACCTCTGGCACGGCCATAGAGTACCTAAAGCTTCAAGGGGCTATCCCAGTGTGACACTTTGAAAAATCGATTTTTTTGTGCCTTTTTCGACAGTTTATACTTTCAAGAATATCATTATCATTTATAGCAATATCATTTTATCTTGCAAAAATCGATAGTTAAATCTTTAAACGCGTTTTTATTGAAATGAGATTTTTCAAATATGCTGACATTGTAACTCAAAGAGCAATTATCCGATTGACTAGAAATTGGAACGGAGTACTCTTGAATATATTTACTCTACAATGACGTAGGATATTTTTGATTGGATGACAATGGACGATTTGGCATTGAAAAAAACGACTATTTTATAGACAAGCAAATAGATTTTTTTTATAACTACGCCATTTTGTTAGATTTTTATACTTTTCGAAAATCCTATGTAGTCCAGTCAAATTACGGCTCAGAATGAAAAAAAAAAACATAAAATACCGCATTTTTGGGATTATGATGGATCGATAGGGGGGTGTATTCTGAGCTTAAATTCCAATTTGTGGGATTCTACTGAGGTCAGCTCAAGGTCATTTCGATGAAAACGCGTTTAATTCGATATCTCGAGAACGGTTAGGTTAGGCCAAAAATTGTAGAGACCTTTTCTCTTCTATATTAAATTTCCTAACTTTTTTATCTGAAACTTTTTTTTTTATCATCAATACTTTTCAATTTATTACTTCCGAAAGGCAAAAATTTTACTTTTTTTTCTCTCTATTTTTCATTTTTCGCCATTTTCTCCCCAACCGTTCAATTTTATGAAATTTTACCATTTATCAAACTTGTAGATCCTTTAATTATGAACAACTTTTTCCTATAACTTTTTTTTCTAATACCAATATCTTCGGAGTTATATATTACTTTACCGAGCGAAATCCGCGCCATTGGCACCAAATCTGCCGAACGGCTGCGCCGATCCCAGCTGAAACCATGTGCGGATATCATTTTCACCGACAATATGACCGTCACCACAACTCAAGATAAATTTTTCGGCAACGAGAACAATAAGACCAGATTTATCTCACTACTGAAAACTGTTCTCATCAAATCAGACATAGAGATGGAGCAAGCCGTAGAGGATGCGGATGGTCTAATTATTGTTTTGCTGAATGAGTTTTGCTGACTGCGACAGCCGGCGCGTGCAACAACATGTACTTGAGAAAACCTCGCCGAGGCAAATCGACGGACGCTACATATAGCCCATACTGCCTCAAACCGATATATGGGCCGAATGCCGCAAAAAACCTGTTATTTTTGCACGCGATTAGTGGTTGCGACACAACTTCGGCACCATTCAACGTAGGCAAGATCAAACCAATGACCGCATTGAAAAATACTCCGGATTTGGTTTCTCTAACTAAAGTTTTTCTACAAGATAAAGCAGATAAAACAACTCTCGCTTCAAACGGCGAACAATTCATTTTGAATTTGTATCGCAAGGCTTCAGGTGACACGAATTGTACGAATCTCAACGAGCTCCGTTATAAGGGATACAAAAAAATGGCAGGCAGTGGGAGGGTTAAATTAGAATCCCATCCTCCTACCTCTGATGCCGCATTTTTTCACTCGTTGAGGTGTTACTACCAAGCGCAATACTGGCTCGAAAATTATCTGGAACCCGAGGAGTGGGACTGGCGTCGCACCCCCCGTGGATTGGAGCCGATACCAATGTCACTGAAACCAGCTCCGGAAGATTTACTCAGATCGATTGCGTGCAAATGCAAAACCAACTGCGCCAAAGCGTGCGGATGTAGAAAGGCCGTCCTGTTTTGCTCAGTAATTTGCACTAATTGCCAAGAGAACTATTGTTCTAATATCGCCAATGTTGTCGACGATAATATTTTTGACGCAATGGACGAGGACGACGTATGCCCCGATACCGTCAGGGCCTTTAATATTAACGAATCACTTCCATCGACCTCGGGTGCTTAATTTTACGAATTTTATGATCTATTTTTTATCAATAAATGTGTGAAACAGTTTCAATTATTCATTTACTTCTTTTTGTAATCCTTATTCACATTATATATCCCATTGAATGGAATAAAAAATACCCAAATTGAAGAAGTACAATATTTAAATGATATTTGAATGATTACAATATTTAATATTTGAATGAAGTACAATTTTTAAATAGTTTAATCGATTCACCTTTTGATACAGGTAAGTTGGCTAATAAATTATCATGGAATACTTTAATATTTCTTTCAAGTACTGAATACCCACTGATGTCGATGATATTGCGACATTGGCGCGGATTGCGCTCGGTAAAGTAATATATAACTCCGAAGATATTGGTATTAGAAAAAAAAGTTATAGAAAAAAGTTGTTCATAATTAAAGGGTCTACAACTTTGATAAATGGTAAAATTTCATAAAAATGAACGGTTGGGGAGAAAATGGCGAAAAATGAAAAATAGAGAGAAAAGAAAGTAAAATTTTTGCCTTCCGGAAGTAATAAATCGAAAAATATTGATGATAAAAAAAAAAGTTTCAGATAAAAAAGTTAGGAAATTTAATTTAAAAGAGAAAAGGTCTCTACAATTTTTGGCCTAACACTAACCGTTCTCGAGATATCGAATTAAACGCGTTTTCATCGAAATGACCTTGAGCTGACCTCAGTAGAATCCCACAAATTGGAATTTAAGCTCAGAATACACCCCCCTATCGATCCATCATAATCCCAAAAATGCGGTATTTTATGTTTTTTTGTTTCCGTAATTTGACTGGACTAATGTCATTGTACAGGAAATACTTTCCAATTTAACGACATTTTTTCCTTTTTCGGTTTCAACTACCCAATCGGCCGAAATCATGTCAGCAGTGGAGGAACTTTTTTTTGGCGCCTCTGAAGGCAGCGCATAAGTCGCTTGGATCTCAATATTTTTCTATGAAAGATTTATATAATCTAGCTCAAATATAGCCAAATATATTCTTAATTTTCCCAAACATTTAATTGAGTACTTTTCTTGCAAAAAAATCCCAAAAATCACCCAAATTTTCAGCGTGCACACTGGTATAGCCCCTTAAACGCGTTTTTCTCGAAACAGCTTTTTCCCAATTGACGTGACAAATGACTTCAACAATTTTCACTCGATTTACTTCAAATTAAAAATTTATGTTCCTAATTGCATTTCGCAGAGAAGTACGTACGGAATTTTTGATTATTCGAAAACTTTTCATTTTATGAGCAGTTTTATACGAAAATGTTCACTGAAAATTTATTCAAATACCTACAACGTTTGAATAAAAGAATATTTTTTAAATTCCGTGCGTACTTCCCTAGGTATTCTAATGTAGATTGACGAGAATTTTTGTTTTTTGTTGTAGGTAAAAAATTGTGGATGCTAAATGTCATACCGCGGAGCGCCTAAAAAAATATAACAAAAGAGAATATTAGTAGTCGACCATTTTGTACATCGAAAAAAATTATATATATTTTCGAACAGCTTGATATTAATACTAAATATATGTGTAATTAATTTTATGAGAATCACTTGTTTTTTTATTGCTCAAATCGATATATAAACCTTCCAAGAATATATTTACAAAGTTACAGAGGCCAATTGTAAATATTTTCGAAGATACAAGTCAAAAGCAGAAAAGCAATTGATATTTGATATTGATATTTCCTCCTATTGAAAACTTTGAAGCACGTTTTCTTCAGTTTTTATTTTCGTGATTTTTCCAAATTGGCGGGCGTGATAGCAAAAAAACTATACGACGTATTGAATGAAATCAAAGCACATTTTTAAGTTGTTGAAGAAGTCGTTTGAAATCATTTTTAACGTCAAAGTGTTTTTCTAAACACATTTTTTTCAAACCTGAGAAAAGTCATAATTTCACAATTTTTCAGCTTTTTCTTAATTCGCCTAGAAGAAAAATATATGACAGTAGAAAATTTTATTGGTTTTTTGGTTTCAGTCAAGAATTAAAGGCTGCATATTTCCCGCCGATTGGGGGCTGCGGCAAGGCGCACATGGAATATGCTGATAAATGTGCAGTAATTTATAGTTTAATGTTGAATTTTTTTTTCATGAAAAGATACCTCAATATTTATTGGGCTCACTTGTCTTTCCCTTCTAAAGACAAATCCGAAAAACGCTTTTTTGGACCTTCTACTTCAGGCTTCCGCCTTCACACCATTTGAAATGAGCGGAGAAACAGAAGGGAGTCTGCGCCCCCCGCTCTTATTCATAAAAGTAACGAGTCTGCCTCCCTCGTAGAATATCTCTTCCATCAACGAAATAAGTAGCTGTGTGTCTCTCTCTTTCTCTTTTTCTAGATGCGCGATTATCACTGCCTCAGTGAATTTCTTTCGCCCCTCCGATTACTCCCGTTCGTGTCTACTTTCCCATCGTATTTGATGACTGCCCACGCCCCAAACTTTCTTTCACGAGGCGAGGAATTTTCAACGGTAATGAGAAAAAAAAACGAGAAATCCTGGGGGAATTCGTCAGAGATGCGGCCGTGAAAAGGAAAGTGCCTATTTTGTACCTGTCTCTGTGTCCTTCGTACTTCCTCTCTCCTTGTCGACCTCGTATTATTAGTGATATCAGGGCCTCCCTCTCTAAGCACACTTCTTTCCTTTTTTATATTACTCGGGTATACAGCGGTACAACTGCCATTTTACCGAGCATGCAACGTTTCATTTCTTTTATCGATTCTTCTTCCTTCGCCACCTACCCTGAAACTTCATTGTTTCCATCCTTCTCTGCCTTTTCAGCTTCCCCCGACCAGACGTAATAAATTCCCTTCCTGATTTCTTCTTCGAGGCCCAAAGCTCCGACTTTTTTGACACGTCAGTGCTGCCAGAAGCCGTTAAAAAGCTGTTCGAGTTCATGCGATAGCAAAAGTTGACGCAGAATAACTCATATATAGGGTCAGAGTGGAATCAGTGCACTGAGAAAAAAAACAATTGAATCAGAAAAATATATTGGTTAATTCAAATAAATGTGTGATGGCGGAGTGCCACCCATATATGAGATTGTTACAATACTATAAAATATTGGAAAATATGATTGACTCAAATAACATATTATTTTATTTGAAAATCTCATCTGTTCTCTGAATATCTACATTATCCTTCAAATAAAATTATATTCTATTGAAATCATTCTATATACAACCCGTATATGTATAGATGAAATAATTAAGCGGTTGCTACAACATTTTTTATTTCGTACAAAAATATAATCAATAGAATGAATTATTTCTTTACTACATTGAAACGAATATGCCATGAGACGTAAGTTTTTCAATTTGTTTTAAATCTTAAATAAAGAGTGAGCATTAGAATGATTATCAGAATATCGAGAGATATACGAGAATATACGAGAGAATATCAGATATTCAAATGATAAGAATAGATACTACACTTTGATTTTAGCCACAGGCCAAGAAGCGATGCTCTTTAGAGTTTCTCCGGCGTTTAAGTAGATGTTCGGTTCGCGCTATGCTTGCGAGAAACGAGCGCGCGTGCGACTTCTAGCGGTTACTCCGAGAATTACAGGTTTCCTCACACCTATAATTTCGGTCGCGCTCGGCCATGATTTGGTTGAATTTTTTCAATCAAATGCGCAAGAAACAAATATTATTTTCGCATAATTTTTTAACCAATTCAGACATTTGCTTAATATTTTTCAATCAAAGTATTAATATTTTAACGAATAATGTACTTGAAAATCAATATCGGATATGGTGAAAGAAATAAAATAACATATTTACTCAATAGAAATTTTATCTGAATCAAACGAGCAAAATTCAATGTTTTTTGTGTACTCGAATCAACAATATTCATGTTATGAATTGAAACACTATTTTCGTTCATTGCAGAAAATGCATTCAAAACTATATAATTTGTTCGCGATAATTTTTTAGATAGTTTCAATAATATAGTACAGTCGTGCTGTCGCTGAAAAAACCCGGAATCGGAGAAAATTAGAACAAGGCTAGATTTTTGACAAGTGATTTTGTAGGTGCCGCGGGTGCTAAATCCAAGTTTGCCTAAAAATCGGGATGTAGGCTTCTTTTTTAGGGGATGAAAGGAGATGGGGGTGGATTAATGCCAAACTACAACCCCTACGAGGTCGGCGCCGTGAGACAAAATGTTCAGAAAAATCCGGGCTTTAGTTTGGTTCATAGCGCCGAAGTCGTGGAAGTTCATTTTGAGGGTGAAAAAGGGGGGTGAAATTTTGAAAAATCAGTTTTAATTCAATAACTCTTTAGAAAAAAATCGTACGTTCTTTGTTCAAATGGGAACGTTGTAGCCCTTGAAAAGACGCGTCGATCGAGTATTCGATCATCACTCTCCGATAATATCTTCACCCCCAAAAAATCGTTAAAAAAGAAAAAAAAAATATTTTATTGAATAACTCAAAAACAATCGGTTTTTCGGGTATGGTTCAAATGTACGAAATGTAGAGAATAATTTTCCCCATATTTTCGTTGCTATGGACCACCCTTGAATTTTGATTTTCCAACCCCTCTTGGGGGTTGAACACTCAAAATAAAATTCTGGGAAAACTATTGACGGCACGAATTCGCCGCCGGAGAAGAATTTGTAGCTTGAACCCTCCGCTACATTTTTGTCCACAGCGGCAAACTCGTATCTCTTTAGTTTCGGTCAATAGTTTTCCCAGAATTTCATTTTGAATTTTCAACCCCTGAGAGGGGTTCGAAAAAGAAAAATTCAAAAGTTGTGCATAGGAACGAAAATATAGAGAAAATTATTCTCTACATTTCGTACATTTGATCCATCCCCGAAAAATCGATTGTTTTTGAGTTATTCAATAAACAATTTTTTTGTTAATTCTTCAACAATTCTTTTGGGGGTGAAGATATTATTGGAGAGGGTTGATCGAATACTCGATCGACGCGTCTTTTCAAGGGCTACAACGTTTCCATTTGAACAAAAATTGTATGAATTTGTCCTAAAGAGTTATCGAATGAAAACTGATTTTTCACAATTTCACCCCACTTTTTCACCCCCAAAATGAACTTCCACGACTTCGGCGCTATGGACAAAAATAAAACCCGGGTTTTTCTGAACATTTTGTCTCCCGGCGTCGACCTCGTGGGGGTTGTATTTTGGCATTAATCCACCTTCATCCCCTAAAAAAACCCTACCCCCCGATTTTTAGGCAAACTTGGTTTTAGCACCCGTGGCACCTACAAAATCACCTGTCAAAAAACTAGCCTTCTTCTAATTTTTTCCGATTCCAATATACAGCACGACTGTACTAATATATTGTTCTCGGCTAACAATATATCGTTTGAATGAAAGAAAATTTCAATTTTATCATGTTTTTAAAGTCAATAGCGCTTTGTTTGGACTAATAAATCCGATTATTTACACCGACAATTTTAAAATTGAATCAACGAAATTTCTTTCAATAACACCAATGATTTTTTTTCTCAGTGTCGCTCATTTTTTCAGAGGTTTATAGCTGCCTAACCGTTCACACAATCTCAATGAAACCTTGACTAAATGTGAGGTGTGTTCAATGGTTTCATTTTGTTAAAAGACACTGAACGTGAACTGACCCCATAGATATTACGATAATAACCATTTTTTTTTTTTGATGGGATATTATCCACTGTGTACATCAGGGTTTACACAGTGAGACATGCCTAATTTCACAGTGAAAAAAAATTTCGGAATCAAGCAAAATTTGAATTACCCTGATCCATTGTACACTTGTAGGTAATGGAGTGAATTTCTCCATACAATGGGAGAACTAAATGGTATTGTACAGTAAACTATGAAAAAATTAATTAAAAAAAGACAGCATAATATGAGATCAATCACAATCATTTATTGAATATTAATCAACAAAGAGTACCTACCTAATGAGGTAGTACCAGTACCTATCTAAATCACAACGCAAAAATATTCATATTATGACTTACCTCTGTGTACCTTGAAAAATGTAGCCACTGTGTACCGACCCTCTCTTTTTTTCTAAAGCGGATACTGACAAGTTTCTATTTTTGTTAGGTTAACAAACACAATGCTCAAATACCGCAATATAGCTGTATATTGCGGGAGAACAATGATTTCGAACATATAACTGCGATAGGTAAAGAAGCAAAAAACATACAAACTCAGCTGGTTTTTCAACTTTTGACACCAAAAATAATATAAAATCACCTCTCACAACCGAATTGCGCGTGAGCGACTCACAGCCAGGTTCAAACCTATTGGCATCCGAGGGCGGTTCTAATGTGAATAAGACGCACATACATACACGTCCACTTCTGAGAAACATAAAAGGTTCAGTGTACCCACTGTTGCTACTGTCCACACATATGTGAATCTGAAACGGTAAGTCGAGCGGAAGGGATATTTGTAGCAAGTTCATTGAAAATTGTATTGAGGGAAGGTAAGCAGAGAAGCATTTTTCTTTACCCCCCGCCCCCCATATTCCTTCGTCTGTTTATAGTTTCTGAGAGATTCCCCAGAGTGTTGTCCGCAACCACTTGTTTTTCCCAATGCTTTGCTGTGACGCATTTGGACGAGGGCAGAGGAAAACGGTGAGACCTGTATTGGTACAGACCCTTTTACAAAATTCTAGTACCCAGGTAGGAAATCAAAAGGCTGACGATGGAAACAAGCTTGTGCGAGCCTTGTTTCACCGAGCCTGAGTGAGACAGACCTGGGCCAGGTTTCATTGCATCGTTTGGAGCAGCCTGGAACCAAGACTGTCTGCTTAGCCTAAACTCAGGGTTATTTCAAGCTTTATTCAGCCGGTGAATTTTAAGGCTAAAAAATCAAGGCTGGATGCAGGCTTGTTTCAGGTTGTGATAAAATAAAATAAGTTTAAAATAATATTTTTTCTGTACTTTTATGAAAAAAAAAAATTAGCAATAAATCTGTCGAGTGCGAAAGCACGAAAAACGAAAGCAAAGGAGGCAGCTCAGAACATTTAAACATATGCTCTTATCGATATTTATGAGATACACAAAAAAGTTTTTTTCTCGTCACACACAGATTTCGTATATACTCACTCTCTGGAGTTTGCGTACGTGTCCCATAAACAACAAATAAAATAAAGTATTGTTTTTAAAAATATTTTTTATATATATTCTATAACAAACAATATAATAAATATATATAATAAATAAAATGAATTCTTTACAAATTTATGAAATTTAGCCCAATGTAGAATATAGGAAACAAAAACAGGCCTCATATAGCCTCGAGAAGAGTTTGGGATAAGCCTGGTCATAAATGCTCGTGAAGGCTTCATTAAGTCTCGTTTTCAGCCTTGTTGTTTCGTCGTTTCAGGCTTAGTACAGGCTTTTCTACCAGCCTTTGGTCAAGCCTGTGTGCAAGAGCCTGAAACCGCGTTATCATTCAAAGGTTCAGCTAGGCCTGAAATCAGGCTGATGCTCAGCCTGACGAAAAAAATGTGAGTCTTGTTTTAGAGCTTGGCGAGCCCTTTTTTCATCGTCAATTCCTACCTGGGTAGTGCTACTATCGGAAACTCAGTGAAACTGCTTTTAACTGGGCATACATCTTATTACTATCTCATATTCTTGGATGCCGTTTTTGAGCTTTTTGCTCATTTCCGTCGGCCTCGTTCAACTGGGCATTTATTGTAAAGATTGGCATTCGAGGGTGGTCAGCTTTTGCTACCTCGCCTTGACGGGCATACGCAATAGACTACTATTTAGCCCGCAGCGGCCTCCAAGTAGGCATTTTCAAATTCCATTCTCCCCAATTATGGCAGCTTGGAGCTCTAACTCATTGCTGTCTTTGTCATCTTCTGTATCGAGTAATGATAAATAATACGTCAACTGGTAGTTGGTTCGAGAACTTTCCAAATTTATTTTGTACTAAAGCACTCACCTGCAGTTTCCTCTGTTCAGTGGTTATTTTCCTCCAACCGGGCAAGTAACGTCGTTGGTCTTTTACGTGCAGTACCTAGCCGTGGGGCCCTTAACTACACAACCACCATTAGGTCCGGGATTGATATCACGCTCAATCGGCGAGGCAAAGCCTACGCAATACCTGCCAATTTACACCCAGGAAGTCCCTAGTGCAATTACTGGTCGAGCCGAGTGTCTTTCCATCAATCTAACGGCTCTGCAGGCCGTTACCCGAATGAACAACAACGTAGTTCACCCGCCGGGAACTCGAAGGAACCCTGACCAGGCCTCCAATTGGGCAGTCAGTGCACCTCTGCGAGTATTGGCCCAGGACGATGCTGTCCACCATGGGCAATCACTTGGATCCGCCGTATATTTCTTGCACCCGTACTGTCATCCCACTACGAACAATTGAAACTTGGTTTCGAGGTTTGTCAATCTTTGCCTTCGGAAACTCCAGACTGGCTTCTTCTTTTTCCATTCTTTAGCGAATGTAATGCGCAAGACTGAACGCGAAGCCTACGAGTTTTCTTAAGTCGTATCAGAGACATTTCCGGTTGGTCGAGCATTTTGTGATGTGTCACGAAACGTGACGTAGAACATTCTCCCCTATGGAGGTCAATACACGCGCGGCGCGTTTGAGACTCGGGGTCGCGTTTGCGAGGGTGAACGAGAGAGTGGGAGAGTAGAAACGAGTTCGCTCATAATTTAGCATTTATTGAACAACCAGCACCGGTTGTCATGACAACGTGACAGCAACAAACACGCAACATCGAAAGCCGGTGAGGCGGGCAATCGTGTGCCGGGGTTCCCGATGCCTGGTCGAGTTCAACCCCCTATCAACCCCCCCCCCCCCGTCAATGATACACGTTTTAAATTATTCTGGCCCCTCTGTTCGGTGGATTATGCACGAACCATGTGAAATAACATGCAACCGAGAAACGCGATAACGATAACGCGATACTAACACGCTGCGGCTAAATTACCCGCGATATATTTGTTACAGAAATATTCGCGTACAGTCAACCCAATTAAATGGCAAATCTAACGGCAGCAGCAAAGAGGCGAAATGTGCCGCATAAACGAGAATTCTTATACGGGCGCCACAATGTTTCATAGTGAAAAAAACGGCCGTTAAACAATTATACAGCATACAATTTCATAAAATTAATGTATTTGAGAAAAAAGCGTTAGCCCTTTACACGCCAACTTTGATCAAACAGGCAAACAACGTTTCCAGAACTGATTCCAACTCTACCAGCTTCATTTTAGCCTTACAACACATATGTTACATCCACACGCTATAATTTTATAACACGAGTAAGATGAGAAACCGTAAGATCAGAAAGTAGATAAGCAGTTGCGGGTTCGGCGTTCACCAAAATGTTCACAAAAGCATACGAGAGAAACATCGAAATAACGTTTCAAAAAAAAAGCAAGAACGGTAGCGATCAGAATGTCCATCTTCAACATCCACTATATGAATTTAGTGTGTCCAGCAATGACTCCCCGGTAGGTCCGACCACCACGATCGGTGATGACTGTACCGTTGATGAACTCTCGTCATAGTGAGTGGACGATGAAGCGCGAGTCTAGTCGGGGTATCAGCCAGTTGGAGGAAATCTGCGATGAACGACGAGGATCCGGTAGCTTCGTGTTGGCTGTTTTCGATGCCCCGTTCAACGGGGAAATCGCATTCGTCAAGACACGCGATCTTTCGCTCAGAAAACGCGCGCGCGCACACACATCGAACCGTATCGGTAATAAACTACCGCGAAGTCTGCCCCAAACCACCCGATCCGTGGAGTCGTAGATCACGAGTCTCTCGCGGTTTCTCTAATTACACGTGCGTTTCGACGAAGATGATCCTGTAGATAAATATAAGAAAAGAAAATATTGAACGAAATTGTAGCGATCTAATTGGCGCTCGGATGATTTATACGCGACCATATCTCGGGTTTGTGCGATATACATACACATAAACTTATGTAGGGGCGTGTATGTATATAGAGGCAGTGTAAAATAATGGCAGAGTCGCGAACGTGCAGGAAAAGAGAAAACGACGGTACGCGTCCGTACCGTAGGCCCTTTCTTTTCTGACGTGCCTAGGGAGGTGAAATCGTGATAAAATCCCCGGTTTTTCTTCATTCCTGAGCCGCTCGGATCCATCGTCCGATCGGCTTGGGACCGTAAAGATCAAACTCGATCGGCGCATATACAAACGGCATCGTCGTGAGAAAGTCGGAGCTTTCGATATTGCACGACGCGGGCATATAAATCATCATGACACACTTATAGATGAAGCAAATAGGATTCCCGAAATCCCAAGTACCCCTCTTTGTACCACTTGAATCCAGGATCAACGCAACCTTCCGATATCCTCAAAGGCATCCTTTAAACGCGGCGGCAACGACGCGAAGAAAACTCAATGACGAATTACGACGGCATAGTGTACCCAGACGATTTAGGTTGGTCAAATGAAAGCCGCACTGTGGGCGCAAACGTTATTGAGAAGAAGCGACGAATCGTGCTGGGAATAATACCTTTCGAGGATGGTATTTCGTTTGCCTTGGGCAACGAAGACAAAGCGAATATTGTGGTTTGTATCCAAGCAGTAGCGGGGCAATATCCAGGCTGGACTTGCCTTAATCGAACCACGTTCGGATTTCACGTATCGCGTGAAACGCAGAATCACTGGCGGATGTTAACGAAACAGCCATGTTGGGCAGTGAGAATCACAGAGACGGATCATTTTCTCACTCATGTTCAGTCCTGGGTTTGCCAATAGGCCGTATAGGCAGCTGCCTAGGGGCGGCAGACTTTAGGGGGCGGTAGGTTTCAAAAGAACCTAAAAAAGGCCTAGGTAAATACAAGTGACCAAGATAGGAGGGGCGGCGCAAAGTCAAGTGGCCAATACTTAAGGAAAGTATAAATCCGGCACTGCTCATATTGTGGTCATATTGGCAAGGCTCTATTATATAGTATTTAGTATAGCGCAAGTGTATTCTTGAACGTACGTATAGTAGGCCTTCATTTTGAAGGTTGGTTTCAATTTTGGTTACCGTAAGAACAACGATTTCGTTCGGTGTTGTGATATTTTGCGTTAGGTTGTTACGTGTAATTAATGCCGATAGGGTTTTCCCTACACTGCCAAAAACAAATATTTAATTTAAATAGGTTCTATTTAAATCAAATAGGTTTTTTCTTTGGCTCACGGTCTACTATGATCTTACTTGTTTCAAAGAAATTTTTTTATTTGCTTCAGCTATTCTTTTAAATATTGAATATATTCAAATTGAATAAACAAAGATTTGGTTCAACTAAATCTCTATTTGCTTACAATGTACACTGTAAATCCTAAGTGTACTATATACATAAACTATTTCATAAATCCAAAATAAAATTAAATACTTAATTGAGTTTTACGACAACGATTTTGTATCGTAATTCGTCATTCCCTGGGCTTTTGAGATGATTTCTATCGAAGAAAATATTTCACCTATATGGAAATCGAACCTAGGACCTACCTACTCATAGCTCCTCACGCTGCCCCTATACTACCGAGTGCTTGTCATCATCTTAGTCGCAAATATAGCTAAGAAACCAAAGGAATTGCTATAATTATTTACTGTATCACATAAACTATATCAATTAGTTAATATCATTGTGATAATTAGAGAGTTTTATCGAATAACAAGCTATATATTTTTCTAACATAACCTATATGTGTGTGTGTGTGTGTGTGTGTGTGTGTGTGTGTGTGTGTGTGTGTGTGTGTGTGTGTGTGTGTGTGTGTGTGTGTGTGTGTGTGTGTGTGTATAATTCTTCTCCACCCTCTCAACCCCCACAACTCTTTGATATGTGTGTTGCAATAAAGACAGACCATTCAATCAAATAGAAAAATGATTGACTCTACGAAAATCCTAATTAATTTAAATAAAAAAAAAATCAATTGGTTCCATTTAGTGAATTCAACTGAATTGTTTTTTGAGCAGACGAAACCGGATCAGAGATTTATTAGGATTAAATAAAATATTTAGTTATTGGAGGATATTGAATATATTTTGATTTGAATAAATAAATATATTCAAAGTAAATAATTTCAATAATGGAATGCAATAGGAAAAATTTGATTCCACGAAAAATCTAGTTAATTCAAATAACCAAAAATCAATTAGACGCGATTAGTTCATATCAATCGAATTTTTCTGTCAGTCTAATCATACCGCCATGATTCGAGAATGAGTGTACAATTATTCTAGGCAGATTCGATTTTGTGGAAGTACATTAACATTGTAACATGGATATCAGAGATTGATATGAAGAATAAAACAAACATAAACTAGTGCAGCAGTTTTGACGGAGATATGGCCGGCAAACTATAGAAGGTCATCAGGCCCCTAGCGATTTTCATGTTTACACATTGAATAAGTATTTTAAGATTAGAATCAGTCGTCCGTGCAGATTTGTGATATTTTGGCGTCCAGAGAGTTTTGGCTATGTTGCATTACATTTTTATATTCGCAAGTATACGCATTCAAGAAGAATTATATCAAATATATTCAGCTACGGCGTCTGCGATTTCAGCCGAATCCTTTATTTTGAGGTTAAAGTGAACCCTATCACATGTCCGGTGATTAGAGAATGCCTGGGGACTTGCGAGATGCAAGTTTATCTTTAAGTTGTATATAAGAATCTTAGTTTTGCGTTCGGCATAGAAACTTATAGTTTTCGGTAATTTCAACGAGTTTTCATATATGACGATTACAATATACATTGCTGAACTGGTCCTGAAATATTGGGTCCGTAATTAGCATTGTCTAAAGAACCACCCAGTAATCATCATACACATGTTCGCGATAGTAAATACATACATCTAAACAAGCCTTACTTTTTCGTAAACTGGTCGCATATTTTTCATACATTCTGAATTAGATCGGCAGGCTGTCTATTTTTTCGGTAATATTGTTTTGTACACTATCCTTCGCACATTATTCGTTTTTTGGGTTACTTTCTGCACAAATGCGGAAACTGTACGCGAGAAACTGAAATTGTAACGACGTTGCTCCATACAACCAATGCGGTCAAGTGGAAATTGACGTAAACTTAAAAATTTTATATTTAATAAACGAGTGCGGAAACCTCAGTTTTCCTTTCGGCAGTATATTCAGAACATATCCCATAACCAATAGAAAAATTTTCATATAATATCCATACACCCCAATACTTTTAAGCAACAACCTGATGACAATTTGAATGCATGTGAGGATCGGTGGGACGTTCGCATGACGATTACTAGACCAATCGTCATCGCGTCACCCTTAAAATAGTGTCTTATAACCTTTACGAAATGTTTTCTCGAAAACTGTACCTGGCACGAGAATTTCACAACGACGGTTTTCTTCGTAATAAAAACCTGATTGAGAATGACTTGAAATAACTTCTACCATTTTCCAAGTTGAGCTATATAAATTTGCAAAGTCAAGCGATCTGCTTAAGCCGGCGATAATTAGGCCAACTACCTAACCAGTAGGGTGATTCCGTGCCGGCACGATTTGAGAATAATCGTCAAGTTATTTCAAGTAGCCGTCAATAATGTCAAGTTATCTTTGTACCAGTCAACAGGCAGGCCACAAGCTACGTATGTTACCATACTCCGTCATGAATGCGCTGTCAACTTTTTCAATGTTGTGATTTAAGATAAACCTGGTACGATTAAGGATTAAACATACAGCGTCTGTGTGTGTGTGTGTGTGTGTGTGTGTGTGTGTGTGTGTGTGTGTGTGTGTGTGTGTGTGTGTGTGCGTGCGTGTGTGTGTGTGGGTCAACAAAGTCTTGATTTGCTGTTCGTCTTTTACAAGAAAAACAAATCCATTGACTAATAACGTTAATCGTTATGCGTCAACGAACGAAGACATGCTGTTGGAGATGACAAGGAAAGTCCTTAGGGGCTATGATCCAGGCAAGTCTGTCCTTATAATCTGACTCCGATGGGGTGAAGCCACGTATGTCGATATATTCATAGTAGTCTTGAACCTTGAGGGACGCCTGCGGCCCGCGTCGGCGATACACTCGTGATATATATTCAATGACCCCGATGGGTCATCGTTGCTGAGGGAAACTTCGGCCAACACGTGGCGTGCTATAACAGCCCGGATGTCCGGACTCTTCGCCTCGGAGTGGGCAAGTTCCGTTCCATCTGGGGCTTAGATGTCTTATTATAGCTAGAGAAGATGAAGGAAGAAGATTGTATGGTGGAAGTGAGCCACAACGCTGCGATAGTAAAACCGCGCCAAATATATTGGTGGATAGTGCGCTGCGCAACAGGATAATATCGCAAGTAATCCGGGAGATGATAACAAATGATCAAAGCAATAGGGTCTCGTTGGTATACGCGCATATACGGTCCAACCATAAGTCCCACCAGCCAATCCGATGTACATAAATTTTCACGCGGCGTCGCGATGCTGGATTTTCCACCTACACGTTCCATTCCGTATATAACCGAGTCAAGAAAATAGCGATAGGAAACCTTCGATGAAACGTGTGCTCGTTCCTGCGCCTTCCTGTTTAACCACGTACGAGGATCGATATATCGAACACCCGGCATTGGAACAGCTTTGCCGAGAATCACCGAAAAAAAAGAAGAGAAAAACCGCCACCAGGACCCTTCTTTCACTGACCTCTCGGGTCACTTTCGCTCCGAAGTACCGCCCGACCTGTTTTAAATCACAGTTAAGAGCACGTCAAGATTTCACGATTGCTCGTGGGTCTTTCCGCCCCTCTCTTCGCCATCTCTTTATTGCCTTACACTTGTGGCGTTCTGTTGGACTCGTGTGAGGCTCATACCATCAACCTACGTACGGCCCTCGTGAGAAAAGTTTCTCGGAGCTCGCCCGTGAAAAACAGGCTGGATGATTAACTCAACGACCGCGGGACTCTTCTTCTCTTGTTGTTGGGTATCGTAATATCCTTTTTCAGCCCTCTTCTCAGTTCCCTCGTTCTCCCTCTTTCTTTCTTTATCACTAGACTCCTTGGTGTCGTTGGTGATGTGTACTGAAGAGCCGTAAGAGGGTTTCTCTCCGGAGGCATTGGGAGACTCTCACTTCTATTTGGGACACCGTCTCGGCATAGCTGTACCAGTGAAAGAGGAAAAAGAGACGCGGCAAGATAAAGAAGAATCGAGTCTTTGATCGAAGACAGGAAACGGCCACCGGCTGAAAAGCACGACAGGTACACACCGCGCGCGAAGAATGCCTTTGGTATTTTTCCCCACGCCTCCTTCCACTCTCCTACGTCATTCCATTTTCATTCCACCTTGCCTCGTCTCCTCCGAGTCGCACCTTGACCGAAGACGTGCGACTGTTCGACTCCCAGCATCACCTCTGCCTCTTCTACCGTGGATGCTTCCACACGTTTCCCTCGACTGGCCAAAGTGTCATTCGAAGAAACAGATAATGGTCCTGGCTTCGCGATGAGAAGCTCCCCAAGGATGTCGCTAATTATACACGGTGTGCGATGCAATCGGTAGATACGGAAGTGGACGGAAATGGTGGTGGAGAAGTAGGCAGTTGCATTTTTTTTGTCGTTCCTGCCAGTTCTGCACTGTACGGTATATATTTTCTTATCTTGGCGAGGTTCGTTCTCCCGATCGCTGTGCCGAGCTGGTACTCGCGATCCCATCGTAAAAGAAGCACGACGAGCGATATCCGTTCGGGTAGTTGTGCTGAGGACGGCATACTTTTTTTTTACGCTAAATATTTAGATAAATGACGTCGCATGAATTCAAAACTAAGCGTATATTCATAAAGGTTTATTATTGTAACGGAATAGAATCAGTTTCAGGACAATAGTAACGTAAATAAAAAATGAAAAACCACATGTAGGTCGCCGTATGTAAGACGACATACTTCAGCCTAAGATGACAGATGTATGTCATCTTACACACCTCCACCGAATTATGCTCCGATACATTAATTTCTGGGTTAAAGGTTAGTTTATAGCAACCAATATTCACTGGAACATTATTATAGTGACAATGAAGTGTTGCTTGCAGCATGTTAAAATGTTTGGATGCTAAAAGCCAACGCATTCTATTCTTCTTAACAGCTCCAATGGTCTTGGTAATGTGTTCTTGTGACCAGCTCTTACGTGTCGAGGTTCCTTGATAATAGCCAGGCATCCTTTGACGATAAGCCAAAAAAAAACTCTTTCTATATCTGGTTTTATATGCAGCAGGATAAGATGACATACTATGCCATAGTACGTCATTTCACACCGACGTCTTGTATGACACCTTACCCATAAGTAAATGCAGATTTTCTTTATTTGTTGTGACGAAGACTTTGGAGTTAGAATATCCGTTGCGCAGTATTTATGAAATACAATAATCCTAGATTAGGAATAAATTAGTTCAACGAGAACAAATCTTACCCGACGGGTATTCTTAGTAACATATAATAACGTGGTCAGTGTTTTTTTTTGAAATTCAAAATCACGATAATATTTACTTCGTAAAAGCTTACATTCAATGGCGCTTATACTAAATTTCGCTACTAGCAACACTTATTGGCCAACTATAGTACGTCATCCTTACTCGTATAGCGCGAATATTTGAAAATATACTGAGAGTGTGTCGTCTTATCTGATGGTATCATCTTGAGGACAACTGCCCTATGTACGGGGAAGCACAGGAATTTTAAGCAACAGAAACCTAACATCCGCTTCGTGATAAACGACCCTTTCACTCCACGAACGAAAGAGTTTTTTTTTCCACTAACGAACTTAAAGCTTGGAAATCTTTATACATCGCACCTCAGGGATTTGGAACGGTTGTTTCGAGCTCCAGGAGCTTTTCATTGCCAACAAATTCACGTATAATTCCTGGCATCTGCGAGTACAGTAGTCCAACAATGTGGGGAAGAGAAAGAAGTAGTTGCAGATAAGAGGAAAAGTTTTCGGGCTTCCCGCGGTGTTAAATTAGCCCAAGCCACGGTAAGGCACACGTACGCAAACACACGCAGAGTCCCTTAATTCCGAAGGTCAACAGTAGCCATTGTTCCCAAAACAGCCGCACCTCCTAATCCTTTCCTGTATAACCGGCAAACGCAGGCCCGATTAGGGAGATGTGTGATTGAACGTGGCTTTATCGAATCCACCGGACTCGCGGAGGACACGTTCGATCGATACTCCCTAAATCAGTAACAAATGGCCAATCAGCCTGGAATTTCCGGATTG
Organism: Ophion obscuratus; assembly: GCA_964007375.1. Taxonomy (NCBI): domain Eukaryota; kingdom Metazoa; phylum Arthropoda; class Insecta; order Hymenoptera; family Ichneumonidae; genus Ophion; species Ophion obscuratus. Next base: position 37,780,860 of record OZ023319.1, on the reverse strand, counting down.
GCCAAGTGTTTATAGTGGCGATGTCTTTATTGATCCGATACGATACGTAGGTTCATATCGACATTTAGAACTTCCTCTCTCTCCCTCCCTATCTCTCTGTACACGTCATATTGAGTTTTCGAACTTTCCACCGGCGTAAGAGGATACTCGAAACGGCTATTCCCAACCTGAATGCGTCCTATATTTATGTTGCTTTCCGGACTTTAACTTATTAAATTCGACTTTGTCGATTGTCGAAGTTGCACCGTACGACAAAGTTGAATTTTCGCGAGGATGTCGAAGAATCGACGGAATCTTAGACATATCGTTCTAGCCGGCACGTCCAGAGAAGATCTTCGAAGAGCTGCAACACCAATTGCACAAAGCGCCGGTCTCACCGGGTTTCCCATCCCCAAGGGGTCGGTGACTTATTCCACGGGATCTATCCGAGTTTCCGGGCGTCGCTCCCCTCGTGGCCCAGTCCAGTTTTATCAGTTCTTTATTTAAGTTCGTTCGAGCCGGAAGCAAGCCATCACGCTTCAGATCCTTTTGTCCCATCTTCGATTAAGTTTGCAACGCATGCCCCAGATCCTGGGCACCCATTTCTCGCTCATTCGGTGTATACTTCGGTCCGTATTTTTAAACAAGTACGAAAACGCGCTCGGAATAACTTGCCCGTATTCGACTCGACAGCGGTTCGTTTTCTTTCCGGCATTGCCCCTTTCGCTCTTTTCTCGAAGTGTTACCGTATCGAGGAACTGTTAATCAACCTCTTTGGTCTCCCACGTGATCTCCAATGGAGAAAGATGTTTCTCGATCCCGGAAAAATCACAATTCCGAGCGCTGTGCCATTACTTCAGCCCTTTCTAATGGAAATTCAGCATCGTGCCGTTGCCGAGAACAATTAGAAGCTTACTCGAATGCAGCAATGCACGTAGACGCCAAATAAACGCGCGACTATAAATACGAATGTTTTACTGTGGGTTATTGGAACTATTTTCTTGGAATAAGTTGTTGCCTAATGTGACATTGAATAATTTTGATGAACGTAGCGTGAGGTCAGAGGGTGCGTTAGATGAGGCACGCTGGTCTATTCTTCGCCATGATCTTGGGAGAACAAATTCCGCCGTTTTTTAAATCGAAAATTGGGCATTTATTGTGGATGCGCGGTACTTTATGTTTTATTCAAAGTATTGTCCATCGCTAGCCAGTACTTTTGCCCATCTTTCTGACAGCATATGAATACCGCGTCGGAAGAACGCTTCGTCTTGTGAGGCTATTCACATATCGACCCAATTTTTGGTATCTTCATATGATGTGAAGTGCTGCTCAGGCAGGCCGTGCGTCATTGATCGAAATAAATGATAGTCAGAGGGAGCAATGTCTGGTGTACACGGCGGGTGGGGTAAAACTTCCCAATTGAGTGTTGCCGAGTAGGTTTTAACTGGCGCCGCAACATGTGGACGAGCATTGTCATGCAGGAGAATAATTTTGTCGTGTTTGGAGTAGTAGTGAGCGCGTTTTTCCTTGAGTGCTCGGCTCAATCTCATCAATTGTGTTCGGTAAAAAGCCTCAGTATTGGTTTCGTTCGGTTTGAGTAATTCATAATACACGACACCAAGCTGATCCCATCAAATACACAACATGAGTTTTTTCCCTGAATATTCGGCTTAGTTGTCGATGTTGACGCACGGCCAGGTGTTCTCCATGATTTCCTCTTCTTTGAGTTATCATAGTGGATCCATTTTTCGTCACCAGTGACTATAGGATGCAAAAAATCGGTTGTCTGTAAAGTCGGTTTACTGACGACAGTTGAACGTGACAACGTCATAAGAAAATACTGATGGAATGGTTTCATTTTTCAAAAGAAAATTTTAATTTTATTTGTTTGATAGATATTTTGTATGGATATAGAGAAGGAGGTAAATGGAAATCACAATTGAATTGATCAAGTTACATTTATTTGTACGCATAAATACAATTATGTCAATTTTTATTTATTTTTTTTTTACAATGTACATAGTTTTTACAAGTATGAATGTTCTTTGAGCAATTGTTTTACAACTTTTATTGTTTCATAAAATTCTTCGTTCAGAAAATCATTTTAAATTTACAAAATACTTGAATAAAATTTATTGTTTAAATTTCTACTCGACTGTTAAAATTTAATTTTTGATTTTATTATTTTATAATAATAAATTTTGTATTCACATTATTTCTTTCAGCAAGTAAACTGAATAAAAGTTGTTGTTCAATTAGTTACTTCATTATTTTTGCAAATTTAATTGTAATTTGTTGTAAAAAAGTAATAATTTTGAATAATTTATTACAAGAATAAACTGTGATTAAATTATTGTTCATAAATCTTAACTTAAAAATTAAAAATTTGGAAACATCATTAAAATTTTTGTAACTCTAGCTTTTAAAAAGCCCGCCTCAATGTGTTTGATATAGGAGAAAATTGTTCCCTTTGACGGCTGGCTGGTCCAACCTGTCATTTCAGACACGTTGTTATGATATGTGGAAGATTTAACATTTATGTTTTAATTTTTTGAAATCATAGCTATGCTCGATAATTATTTCGATCGAATAGTAAAGCAATTGATTTTTTACTCATCGTGAAATAGTTCTGTTAACTTATTGTTATAGTTTTGTCAATTATAGTATAACCTACAATCGCTGCACTAGCGGACCGATGCTATTTATTTTAATGATGAAAGCACGAATATTCGACAATATATCACTGAACATATATTTAATATCAAAAGAATCATTACCTTTATCGCCGCAATTATCGTTGCTATAAACAATTGACACCACATTCACTTTTCACTGCACTTCATACTTTACGAAAACATGCAAATGTATTATTGTATAGCAGCTGTCCACGCGGACGCATCGCTCATGGCCTCTGCACACTGCGCGCGATGGGCGACAAGCGATGAGCGATACCCAATGAGAGCTCGAGTATGACGGAAATGCTCTATGAGAGTGACGTTGCCATTGGATATCGCTCATCGCTCGTCGCTCGTCGCTCGCAGTGTGCAGAGGCCATCACTCAAGTAGGAGAGAGACAGATGTCGAACGCTGCCGAATGCGGAGGCCGATTGTGCCTCTTTGTCGCTCGTTCCGCGCTCTCGCTTGCACTTCAAGCCTTAAATGGAACGCCTCAGAGCGAGGTAACGCCGCATGAGTCATGTTTTTTTCGTGCGTGCAGCCGGCTCCATCGAATTATAAGACGTTGTCACGTCAAAAAAAACCTTTCGCATATGCCTGGCAAGCAGCATTTCACATGTGCAAAATCGGTGTTCAACGGTTCTCGGCTTCAGTTTATATGGAACCCAATTTCGTTGCTTTTGAATAATTCCCAACGATTTAAAACTATGTGAAATTGCTTGTTGAATCACTCATAATGTAAGTGCAAGTTCTTCTTGCGTTTGGCACGAATCCCCCTCGAATAATGCTTCTAATTTCGCGTCTCCGTACACTTTCGGCCTTCCGCTACGTTCTTTGTCTTCGACGTCAAACTCACCGTTCTTAAACTTTTGAAACCACTCACGACAACTTATCTCACTTAAAGCAGCCTCACCATATGTTTCTACAAGCAATCGATGCATCTCAGCTGCATATTTCTTCAAATTAAAAAAGTAAATAAAAAGTTCCCGCAAATTATGCTTATTCGGCTCAAAACTCGACATTTTTGCACGAAAAAAATGTGCTGCTGATACAAAATCGCTAATATTTCAAGGTTATGGCCTTGCCAGATGTCCAACTTTACGATATGGCGTTTTACATCTGACAATTTCAACCATAACCTATTGGTGGGGCTATCTTTTGTCAAACGGTGGAGACTTATTTGTACTCCCAATAGTTGTTTGGACTTAGGTGTTTGGAGAGCACAATATCGCTCTTGTAGGTCTACTGGCTTGTATTTTTTTTAATCTCCCCGAGATTCTTCGAACCAATAAGCTCGATGCCAGCGCGTTTGAATGGTCTCCGAGTCTCGTCTCATTAGCTAGTACTTAGTTTTCGCGCTATGTTTTTAACCATGCCGATCTCAATGTCGTTGTGTAAGTTGACGTTAGTGATATACCACGAGGCATTCGCTATAACTCTCAGAGTTTTCGATTGGCATCGTGGCAAAATCTCGATGTTTGAGTTCCTGGCCGTCCCCCAATATTGGATGCCGTAGGTCCAGATTGGCATTAGTGTCGTATTGTGTAGTAGGGTTTGGTTCCTCAGGGATAGCTTTGATCTCCTTCCTATGAGCCAGTACATTTCTTTACTACAGCCAAGTTAGCCTACGCTCTAGGTACATACTTAAGTACTTGGCTTTTTCAGCTCGTGGAAGATATTAGTCATTTACTTTTACGGTTGGGCAGTCCTTTTTCTTCATAGTAAAGGTGGTGTGGTTGGATTTGGTGTCGCTAGCCTTGATCCGCCACTTATTTAACCAACTTTGGACTTCGTTAGCCGCCTTTTGTAGTGCGTTTGAGGCTAGGTGTGGATCTTCGTGCGTTGATAGTATGGCCGAGGTATGAACGTAACAAGAAGGTGTACAGGAGATCGCTGCGGTTGTAACTCGAGCTGGAAAACTGGAAGAACCGTTTGCATCGAACACATCAGTTACTCCACGAGGCTGCACGTACTACACAATGCTAGCTGTACATACAATTGTATGTAGATACATAGACAGGATTCGTATACGAAAGTTTCGTACAGTCTCGGTAACGATCGCGTACCAATCCTCTCCTTCGGTAAATGCACGGTGTACACGTATACTCGATGTATCAGGTATGATTCTATCGCGAGTAGAATGGTAACGTGTGCGGAGTGGTTTACAGCGCATTCCGCATCGTTGGTCGCAACGTGCGCGACCGTGGGACACATCCGACACGCGTAACGGCTCGACTACATCCATCCAAGTCCATCCTAGTAGGCTGCTGCTCGTGTAGAATTACGGATATACAGACCCGGACGTATAACGGTCTATCAAAGTGCATTAAGCCTTTACTCGGCGCTTTGGAGGAAGACAGTTGGGTTTGGCATTTTGGACGGACTGAAGGATTGGGATTGGATCACACGAGGTGCACATGGATCAGGCGAGATTGGGAACGGATGAGGTGAGCTAAAGAAGAATGGAAAAGTCAAGTTCCCGAATTGCTATGGGTCAGGAACAATTATGATGACGATGGTGATGATGATGATGATGATGATGATGATGATGATGATGATGATGATGATGATGATGATGATGATGATGATGATGATGATGATGATGATGATGATGATGGTGATTAGGTTGACAATGATGCTGGGCGATCGAGAACACATTATTGTCCTCCCAGACCAGAGTTTTCTATCTCTTGCTCTTGAGCCTTATCGCTCGTTCCGTCTCTCTGCGGCATTCTCGAGAGCCAGAACCCGACACTGGTCGACCGTTAGCCCGATGCTGGCCACGACTGATCAGCAGGAGCAACCGCGGCATAGCACTCACTTCCCCTTCTCCTCCAATGAGAGAGAGAGAGAGAGAGAGAGAGAGAGAGAGAGAGAGAGAGAGAGAGAGAGAGTCAACGTCGGTCAGCCTCGGAAAGTTACACACGTACATACATCGGATGTACACGGACGAGTGATTCTCAGGAAGAGCGAGGTATACGTACACGAGCAAACTATGGCAAGTACGAGGGATTTGCGCGCACGGACACACAGACACGTGGGGTCTCGGAGAGTCTCGATACACCGCGAGGTACACATAGCTAACAGGCTAGACCATCATCAGCTGGAGATCGCCGGAGAACGTGCCATTCCTCCGAGAAGGGCAAGCTCGTGCATCAACGACGGGCAACATTTGTCCTGTCGCTTGGATCTCGCGGCTACACGGCCAATGCTCCTTCGCATTGCCCGCGGCGAACAACTGTCCTCTCTCTCTCTCTCTCCCATTAGGTATGTATACGAGAAACGTTGGTACATAGTGGACACACGAAGCGAGAAAACGACGCGCGCGCGACGCTTACAAATGTGAGCCAACCGACGGAAATTTCACGGTCGGGCTTCGTACCGCACGTTCTTATTGCGTCGATGGAAGACGGAATGATGAGAACTCAGTGGCGCGATGACCAGAAGCAACAAACTGCATCGAAGCAGTCGGCGCGGAAGTGTTCCAATGTGTAACGACAGCATGATAGACAGGTAATTTCGTACTCGTCGAAAGTATCATCCTGTACACGCCGGTACAACACGAGTCCTCACTGTCAAAGGTAAGCGATACTTCACTCGCGAAAGGCGGAAGAGTAAGTTCGCATCTTTGATACACCGCGAGCAGGAAAACATCAAAGAAGTTCGGGCAACGACGATAGACGCGACTCTCACCGTCTCATGTTCGAGATGAGATTCCGACAATGATGTTCGTTAAGGCGTGGACGTGGGTACAGGCTACACTGATCGACTTCTAAATGATGAGTCTATAGAAGCCTTGAATTTTCTTTTTGATCCACGTCACTTTCGTCCCACTGCGGACCGTAAAAGACGGCATCTTTCGTTAAGATGTCAACTTCATTTTCGCTGCATCGAGTTTACTCATAGATAACTTTTTCCATACGTATAGGTATATGCGAGAACGTGTGCGGCATCGCGAGAGCTACAAAATTTGCCGCGAAAAGCTCCGCAGCATCGAGTCACTGTTGGTTGGGTCAAACAGACTTTTTCCGTGTTCTTAGCAACCTTTCTAACTTATTCCCATCTTCTTTATATACACTCGTTCGAACCTTTTTTAACTGCCCGCGACTATACTCGGCCAAGTTCGACAAGTTTGCTTCTTTCTCTTGTAGCGCATCTTTCACTACTCTCGTCCTCGCAGATTCTTAATTTTGTTTTTTTTTCTTTCGTTCTGCTTCGTCTTTTTTTTATACTTCGCTTCTTTTTCCCCACTCACTCTCCCTATCGGTGCCCACGGGGTAATTTAACTTGTAAATTTATTCCCTCTTAGGCTTTACCGAAGACTCGGAAACTGAGGGAGAGGCAGCGAGAGAGAGAGAGTGAGAGAGAGAGAGAGAGAGAGAGGGGGGGGGAGACAGAGACTAAAGGGAGAAGTTTAACAAGTGGTATCGAGGGAGTATGCCCGTGGCAAAACTGCTGCTGTTGCTGTTATACTTACAGCATGTGGCGTGGTCAGAAGGGTGGAGATTCTTCTTAGCTATTTCCAGGCGCTTCGAATGCTGCCCACTCTTTAACACGTGTAGTTCGAGAATTGCATCGAAAAATGGAAAGAGTACATTTAATCGATCATTCGGTTCAGGCAAAGCTGAAGTTTCGTTTTCCAAGGGAGAATGGAATTGTAGAAGGGGAGGTTCATTGCGAGACAATTCTCAGGAATTTCCCCCCTTAATGGGGGAGATACCTTTAGGCGAGGACATTTTTTGCTGTTTTTCGTGATTTTTTTTTTGGAAAGATGTCTTCCAAATTTTTCAAAGTTAGGGTATGGTTTATTACTACTTTTTTCGGTTACATGGTTTTTTATTGATTTTTAAAAATGGCGGCGGTGTGGCACGGTCTTCCAAACTGCATTTTAAAAACTGGCGTGACGTATAGCGGAAAAACTAATCGACCGATTCTGATGATTTGGTATAAATTTTTCTAACCTTATTGTATAAGACATGACCCTAAATATTTTTGAATATAAAAAAAAGTATTTTTTTTAATTGCAAAATAGACCCATTTTTTCGGAAAATTCAATGCGTACCATTCCATCGATTTTCAACATTCTCACTTTTTCTTGGTTCATATTCTGCGTATAAGTGTTAATGAAAGAAAAATCTTTGTTTTTTTTTTCAGTTTAATCCTGCAACCCGTTTAGAATACCGTGCCATACCTCTGCCATTTTTAAGACTATTTTTTTTTAATACCGTGTAACTGCCAACAGGAGTAACAAAACATACCCTAAGCCTAAAAAATCGTCAATAAATCTTTATTTTTTCAAGCAAATCATGAAAATCAGCAATTTTTTCTTTGCTTAAAGATATCTCTCAACGCACGACTGACCTCAATTCGTATCCTCACCTGGTTCAATTAAAAATCGTTAATCGAACAAGTCCCTCTATTCAAGCACGCAAATGAAATTTACTTTCAATTGTTGCTAAGCAGCGATACTTAAAAAAAAACTCCTTCGCAGGGTACAAGCTGAAACGGCTGTGTGGAGGGTTACACAATAAATGTAAATCGTTTATTTTAATTCCACTTTACGAGTCGAAACCGGTGGCGGAGAAATGTAAAAAGGGCGGCGGAGGGGGGGGGGTGAAAAGAGCGGTGAGCTCGGATTATACACGGGGATGGAAAAGGCCGATCGTTCGTGAGGGGAAAAAAAATTGGATAGCAAGAAAGAAGAAAGAGAGAAAATAAATGTCCATGACTCGACCACAGGATATTTTATAGGCGAGCGAGAAAAATTCCACCCGCAGCTCTCGTGTTGGCCAATGAAAAAAAGTGTTATATTTCACTAAAACTGGGCTCAAGTTTCAGATCCCTCGAAGGCACGTTAAGCGGAGAGAGATGAGGCGGTGGGAAGGGCTTCCGATGGAGTAAAAATTTCGCGCCACTCTCGGCGCTGGCTGTTTTTTGCGCGAAGAAGGATTTCCTTCTTGAGAGATTTAATAGCAGGATTGACTACCTTTCTCTTCGTTGGACAGAGAAAGTTCTTGCGAAAGCTTTCACGGATCTCTTCAAAGCCCTCGTTTGCTCGGTTGCTTCAGAATCGTTGCTGATTAGTACTAATTCGATAAGTTATTTTCGAGGACCGGGTCATCGACGTTACACCGAAAACATTGAGTAATGGATTTTGAATATAGGTATGTACAAGGGTGTGGGTATATATGAGGTATCCCACGTGAATCGAGTAGACTTTTTCCCGGACCCCCGCCAATGCGATTTATTTTTTTATCCTATTCCATTGACTCTAAAAGACACTCTGATTTTTTTTATTTTTCGAAACAACCCGGTCAGAAAAAAATTCTCCGAAAAATACGCCCCGATTTAAAAATCTGAAAAAATTCTCAAAAATGCGTGATTATATGTAAAAATGTTCAACCTATCACCCGCAGTGGAATTATAATTTTTTCTGACCTTTCTGAGCAATTAACGTTAAAAAAATCCGAAAAATTCAAGAGCCGCTTATTTTGGGCGGATACTTAAATATTTAGATACCCACAATGAATCTTTTTGACCATTTTTGAATAACCATTTGGTTATTCAAAAATGGTCAAAAGAACTCATTAATTTTTCTATCGCTCAGAAAACACAGAAAAAATCATATTTCCACTGCGGGTGATAGCTTGAACATTTTTCCACATAATCACGCATTTTTGGGATTTTTTTCAGATTTTAAAATCGGGGCGTTTTTTTGTAGAATTTTTTTTTACTAAGGGTTGTTTCGAAAAATGTAAAAAAAATCAGGGTGTCTTTTAGAGTCAATGGAATCAGATGGAAAAAAAAATAAATCGAATTGGCGGGGGTCAGGGAAAAAGTTCACCGGATTCACGTGGAATACCTCATATATATTAGGGTGGCACAAATTCGAGCTCTTTTTGTTTCCTTTTTCTCAACATCCATTTATTTTCTTGAAAGAAAAAAAAATGGTCACGAAAGCTGCGAGCGGTCAAAAAATATTTAGAGGTCGCTCAAGCCGTACAAAAAATTCAAATTTTCATTAAAAAAGGATTTTTTCCGTTCGCTTCTCACCCATGAATTTTACGGTTTATAATTTTTTAATTAACCTCGCGGAAGCTCTAGCCGTTCAATGAGTATTTAGCGGTCGCTCAAGAGCTTCGAAATTTCTAATTTTTGCTATTCTTTTACTCTTCTTACTCATAAATTTGACGCTTTGTAAAATTTTCAAAACAATTGTTTTTCTTTAAAAACAGATTTTTCAACTTTACCTCACACTACTAACCCACGAATTATAATCTTTGCTGTCATAAAATAATTCTTTACAGCTCTTGTCCGTAAACAAAATTATAGGCGCTCCGTTTTATCGGGTCAAAAGTGTGAGGTAAATTAAAAAAATCCGTTTCTAAAGAAAAAAACTGAAAGAAAAATAGAAAAAATAAGAAAAATTCGTACTGTACAATGCTCGAATATTCATTTATATCTATAAACAACAATGGCCACAAGCCCATCCTTTTATTATTCCGATTTTTTTTCCTGATTCAACGATACTCACAACAGATTTTTTTGAATATCGCACGTTACAATTTCCCTGACGCCAATACCCAATATAATAGCGGTAAAAAAAAAAGAACAATGATCATTGTTCAATATAGAAGTTGTAAAAAGAATCTTCAACTAATGTCAATGCGTATTTCCGACCGAAGAATATAGTTATTCCCAGCAGAGGCAACCGAGGAGGAAATTGCTCGACACAAGCGTCGTATCAGCCCTTTCTCAATTGTTCGAGCCTCGCATCGTTTCGACTGTTGCCTTTTTTTTATTCGACTGTCGCTCGTCCTTATATGGGATGTCATGCGAAGGTTAAAGCTTGAAGAAGAAAAATAATTGATTCGAGGGAACATTCTCGATACGGCTGGTTTTATACACTGGCTGACCTTGCTAGCCGATTGCGGGCCGATTTTTCAGTATACCCGTTTTGATGCTCGCATGTGCGCGGGAGAGACCAGTATCGAATATCGACCGCGGAGTATTCCTTTTCCCGGTCGAACAATCGTTGCGGCGCACCGCAGAGGAATGTCCCCTTACCTTTTCTCTTAAACCCGTATATGTGCATGCATACACACGCATATATTCGTATGTATGGGAAAAGACGAACGTCCCGACGTGGTATAGCAATATCGAGTCGATGAAATATCGAGTCCCGCATGAACGCATTTTTATTAAATTCCTATACGTGTATTTTTATATGTCTGTATCATACACATACAGGTTGGGAAAGAAGAGAAATAACAAGAGTCTTCAAGCGCTTTCTCGGGAGAATATCGATATAGCTACGTACGCGTTCTGCATAAACGCCAATTTTTATTTTTTCAAATCTGTGGCAATTTGTTTAGCTCTCGTATTGTTATAGAGACCGATCTTCGGAAAGTCGTGCAGGCACTTTTCAGCATTTTCCGATAATGTGCGTTTCTTCGCGGCGGGCATTATCGGAGCCGAGTCTTCGGAAGAAAGAAAAGAGTATTTATCGTTAACGGGGGTCGTTTAGTGTGAAGGCCGTTTTTTAATGCTTTTTTGGGGGATTTTTTTTGACAAACCGTTAAAATAAAATAATTTATAAATTGTATATCATTTTTATTAACATTTAAACAAACTTTGTGAATATTTTGAAGTCATTATATAGAATATAGTCGGAGATACACCGCCCAACAGGAACACATACATAAAAAGAGATGCTCCACTGCTGCCATGATTCCGGCCGTCCTGATTATTTGAAATAAAAAATCGTGAGACTTGAGGCTCTACATGGAACTAAAATATAGTTAAAATATCGAAAAACACACACACACACACACAAACTCATTACAAAAATTAAGGGACGGTAAAATTTCAAAATTTTTTCATTGATTTTTGAATAGCTGTAACTTCGTGAAAAATGGTCGTATCGTATAAAAAAGTGGGCTTTTAAAGTTTACAATCTCTAGTTTACGAATTTCACCGGTAAACATTTTTTTTAGCAACACGCCCGGCCTGAATCCAAAAAAAAGCACGAGGCAAAAATTTCCGATTTTTTTTTTCTTTCAAAACCCAAACAAATTTATTTGAGCTTGATCAATACTGGGGTCATTTAGCCTGATTCTTCAGCTTCAAAGCGGTAGGTTTTTGACCTCTGTACGACCATTTGTCGCTGAGAAATCGGCGTTTAAAAAAAAAAGGAGTTTTTTTTCGTAGATCATCAATATCTCATGAACAAATGATAGTACAGCGAGCTAAAGGTGGGATTCGTAAGCTGGAATAAATTCTCTAAAAGCACCTTTTGGTACTTTAGAGAATTTTCTTTTAACCTTAATATTGATTTCAAAAAGTACGAAAAAATTACTTTTTTTCTCGAAATTTTGAATTTTTTTCTGTTTTCAAGATTTAAAGAAAAGTTATTGCGAAACTGTGAGAAAAAATAACGGTTTTTTTCCATTTTAATCTTCATTAATTGACATTTAAGGAACAATAAAAGTGTTCCTTTAATTTTTTATAAAACTTTGACGCTTCGGTAAAAAATAACGGTTCAGCCGATCAATTTTAAATAGTGGGGGGTCTTTGGGCATGCAGTGAACTGAAAAAACCTAGAAACATGAGTCATTTTTGCAATATTTACAAAGTTGACGTGGATTTTCCAAAACGGGAAAAAGTCATTTTTTCGTACTTTTTCAAATCAATATTAAGGTTAAAAAAAATTCTCCATAGTACCAAACGGTACTTTTAGAGAATTTATTCCAGTTTACGAAACCCACCTTTAGCTCGCTGTACGATCATTTGTTCATGAGATATTTATGATCTACGAAAAAAGCTCCTTTTTTCTTTAAACGCCGATACCTCAGCGACAAATGGTCGTACAGAGGTCGAAAATCGACCATTTTGAAGGTGAAGAATCAGGCTAAATGACCCCGGTAGTGATCAAGCTTAAACAAATTTTTTTGAGCCCGTGGAGGATAAAAAAAATCGGGAATTTTCACCTCGCGCTATTTCTTAGAATCTCGCCGAACGTCTTGCCAAAAAAAATACCGGTAAGATTCGTAAACTAGAGATTTCAAGCTTCAAAACCCCATTTTTTTTACGATACGACCATTTTTCACGAAGTTACAGCTACTCAAAAACCAATGAAATTTTTTTGAAATTTTACAGTCCCCTTAATTTTTATAATTAGTGTATATATATATATATACACTTCGCACAAAAATTTAGGGAGCAAGAAAAAAATCCAAATTTTTGGGGGATTTTCAACAGGCTGTAACTCATACAAAAATCATCGTACAGCAAAAAGAAAAAAAGCAAATTGTAGCTCTAAGTGTCTAGTTTTCGGATCTGAGTTTGAAAATTTTTTTTTGAATTTTTTTTTCGAGTAATCATAAGAAAACCACCGAAAAAAAAATGTTCGAAATTTTTTTGGTTCTTTTTTTTAATCTACGGACGTGGAAATTTTTTTTTCGACTTAACCTCTATATGGACCGGATAGCTTGTTTATTCAGCTTTAATTTGGTTTTTTTAAAATCTCGATACGAGCATTTCTCGCTGAGATATCGGTATTTGAATGGAAAAAGATCATTTTGTCTTTGATTACCAATATCTCAGCAACCAATGATCGCACAGAAATTTTGAGGTTGGTTTCAAAAACTTGAATAAATTCTCTACAAGGATTGGCAATTGAATTTTGAAATTTTTTTTTTTTTTCAATCATTACATGAATTTGAAAAAGCGACCAAAAAAGGGCTTTTTGTGGTTTTTTGGAAAATCAAGCGCCCAATCAAAAATATTGCGGAAACCACTAATGTTAAGTGTGCCTTTTACTGTTCAATATACCCACAAAAACCCTACGAAGTTTCAATTTAATCCAGCCAACCGTTTTTTTTTCCCACTTGATCGAATTTTTGAAAAAATTAAAGGAGCAAGAATTTCGCTCTGAAAATGTCATAATTTTTATCAAAAATGAAAAAAAAAAAAAAAAAATTCATTTTTCTCTCAATTCTGTATTAGTGACTTGGAAAATTTAAGAAAAAAAAGAAAATCGAAAATTTTTGAAAAAAAGAATTCCAAAATTTTCGAAAGAATTTTTTTTATTTTTTTTTTATTTTTTCTTTCAATTGGCCCTAAATTAAAGAAATGTAGCGACTCACTTTCTCACCGATTTTCCTCTTCCGCACTTTAATTTTCCTAGTCACAAATTAATTGAATAAATTAAAAGTTGATACCCCCAAGGCAAGTCGAATATTCGTTCTACGAATATTGGGACAATAATTTTTTTGTGCGAATTTAAACAGTGTCTAAAAAAAAAACAGTTTTTCTTAAAACTAACCTGCTTTCTTGGTAATCGAGCCAATCAACAGTTTTTCTCAAAACTACCGTATTTTTTAATTTTTAGAAAAGCAAATTAACTGAGTTTTTGCAAGCTTTAGTTTTGTAAGGATCACGAGGATTTGTTGCACTAGAGTCACTATCTGAGCGACTTGTGGCGCGGATAAATGCCGCCTAGGCATTATGAAAAAAAATAAAAATAAAACTAAAGCTTGCAAAAACTCAGTTAATTTGCTTTTCTAAAAATTAAAAAATACGGTAGTTTTGAGAAAAACTGTTGATTGGCTCGATTACCAAGAAAGCAGGTTAGTTTTAAGAAAAACTGTTTTTTTTTTAGACACTGTTTAAATTCGCACAAAAAAATTATTGTCCCAATATTCGTAGAACGAATATTCGACTTGCCTTGGGGGTATCAACTTTTAATTTATTCAATTAATTTGTGACTAGGAAAATTAAAGTGCGGAAGAGGAAAATCGGTGAGAAAGTGAGTCGCTATATTTCTTTAATTTAGGGCCAATTGAAAAAAAAAAAAAAAAAATTTTAAATTTTTTTTCAAAAATTTTCGATTTTTTTTTTCTTAAATTTTCCAAGTCACTAATACAGATTTGAGAGAAAAATGAATTTTTTTTTTTTTTTCATTTTTGATAAAAATTATGACATTTTCAGAGCGAAATTCTTGCTCCTTTAATTTTTTCAAAAATTCGATCAAGTGGGAAAAAAAAACGGTTGGCTGGATTAAATTGAAACTTCGTAGGGTTTTTGTGGGTATATTGAACAGTAAAAGGCACACTTAACATTAGTGGTTTCCGCAATATTTTTGATTGGGCGCTTGATTTTCCAAAAAACCACAAAAAGCCCTTTTTTGGTCGCTTTTTCAAATTCATGTAATGATTGAAAAAAAAAAAAAATTCAAAATTCAATTGCCAATCCTTGTAGAGAATTTATTCAAGTTTTTGAAACCAACCTCAAAATTTCTGTGCGATCATTGGTTGCTGAGATATTGGTAATCAAAGACAAAATGATCTTTTTCCATTCAAACACCGATATCTCAGCGAGAAATGCTCGTATCGAGATTTTAAAAAAACGAAATTAAAGCTGAATAAACAAGCTATCCGGTCCATATAGAGGTTAAGTCGAAAAAAAAATTTCCACGTACGTAGATTTAAAAAAAAAAACAAAAAAATTTCGAACATTTTTTTTTCGGTGGTTTTCTTATGATTACTCGAAAAATATTTTCAAAAAAAAAATTTCAAACTCAGATCCGAAAACTAGACACTTAGAGCTACAATTTCCTTTTTTTTTTTTTGCTGTACGACCATTTTTGTGTGAGTTACAGCCTGTTGAAAATCCCCCAAAAATTTGGATTTTTTTCTTGCTCCCTAAATTTTTGTGCTAAGTGTATATATATATATATATATATATATACACACACACACACACGCATGCAAACATACATACGTACATACATGCATATATATATATATATGGTTAAGGCTACACGTCAATGGCACACGACCGAACGGAGGTCCGTATACGATAAAGGCGCTTCACGTGTCATTTTCAGTCAGATAGATCTGCGCATTTCTGCATGTGGAAGCATTAACCGAGAGAGGCTTCGCCAGGAAAGACGGAGAGAGAAACCTCGTGGCTTGGTATGGTGCATCCCTCGAGTAAGTTCCTCTTCGCCTTTCCACGTGCATCGGTGTCGTGTAACTTTGTTGCTATTATGCAACGCATCATCCACAGGAGTTTCTTCACTCTGCAATGGCTACGTCATTGTTGAAACGTCGAACTCGAGTACACCGATGTTTACTTATATTTCTGTGCGTGCGTGCGCGCGCGCGCGCGTGTTATATATATATATATATATATATATATATATATATATATATATATATATATATAACACATTTGTATATACTTATACCGGGTGTCCCATTTTGACCTTATACATGATTTATCTTGATAAATACTGTTCCGATCAAGTATTGAGCATAATAAAACTTTTAAGGCTTAAAGGGGGATGTTACAGGCAAATGTTGGTCCGAAATTCAAAATGGCGGCATTAATATGGTCGACATGTTTTAGAAATGGGATCACGAATTTTTTTTCACCAAAACATTTATCAGGCCAAACTAAAAAATGCTGTAGGAAAAGCTTTTTGATAACGTTAATAATTTATTGGTCGGGATACGATTTTTTACTATTTTAGCGCTATCCAGAATGTATTACGAGGAGGTAAAGTCTTCAACATCTCCAGTGTAAGTGGGCGTGTGCGTGTGTGCGTGTGAGTTTGTTCGGGTTTGTTTGCCTTTGTTTAGGTTTGCTCGATAACCCAAACGAACCCAAACAAAGATTAGGTCTCTGCGGGTCGTCACTTCCGTTATCAAGCAAACCCAACAAACTCACACGCACACTTACTCTAGGGATTTTGAAGAGTTTACCTTCTCGTGGTACATTTTGGATAGCGCTAAAATAGTAAAAAAATAGTATTCTAAGCTAAAAATGATAAACGTTATCATAAAACTTTTCCTAGTTAGTAAACAGTAATAGTAAAAAATAGTATAGTATAGTAAATAGTATGGTAAAGTAATAGTGAAAAATAGTAAAATATATTATTCTAAGCTAAAAATGATGAACGTTATCATAAAACTTTTCCTACAAAAGTTGTTAATTTTGGCCTGATAAATGTTCTAGTGGAAAACATTCGAGATACCATTGAAAAAAAAGACATATCGGCCATCTCAATGTCGCCATTTTGAATTTTGGACCAAAAAATACTTTGACGTCCCCCTTTGAACCCTAAAAGTTTCATCATACTCAAGATCGGAACAGTATTTTTCGGGATGAATCAGGTGTAAGATTAAAATGGGACACCCTGTGTATATATATATATATATACACACATAGATACATACACACACTACCGAACCTATGCACGTACCAATCTATATATGGTACAGAGCCTATCACCTGTATTCTTTGCCTGCATCAGTTCCTGTGGATACAGGATGCCTCTGCTTCGGCGCCGTATCCGAACGTTCGATTATCCAAACTCAATTATGGTCTTTTTTCCTATCGCCCTAAGGTATCCCCCTTTTTTCTGCAGTAAAGCTGTTTCCTAACACTTCGAGATATTCGAATATTTTTTTCGATATTTCGAGCACTTTGAAAATACATTGTTGCCTATATATAACTTCATACATCAGATCGTATATACATTAAGGTGGTTAAAAAAAATTAATTTTTTTCTCTCAACGGAAAATTGAGGTATGTTGTGAAAAAGAAAGTTTTTCAATATTTGAGGATTCCAAACAATTTTTTAGTTAGTGCTTAAACGCCTTTTTCATGTTTTTTTTTCATGATTATCGGAGAATTAATTTTTTTTAAATCTCAATGCAGAAAATGTTAGTGCGTGATCCAATGCAAGTCTTGATTCAAGGCCTTAGGCCACTTCGAGAGGCCGAAAAATAGGCTTCTTGGGGATTTTGTTTCAGAAAAGCTGCAAAATAAATCGAGATTAAAAAAAGGGTGTTTTTCATATATATGAGTGACTGTATACAATAATTTATTTGAAGCGATTGTCTCAAAACTGCATTATTTAAGTTGGCCAGAAACACAACTCAGACAATTTTCAACCGATTCATGTGAAATGTTGAATATATATTGAAAAATAAATTGTCTATGGAAGTACGTAGGATTTTTTTTATATTGCGTAGTTCATTTGTTATTAACAATTATCTGACGATTTTTTTTAAAAGTGCAAAATTTTCCTTAAAAATCGTCAGATAATTTTTAATAACAAATGAACTAGGCGATATAAGAAAAAATCCAACGTACTTCCATAGACAATGTATTCTTCAAGTAATATTTAATATTTCAAGTGAATCGGTTGAACATTGCTGATTATGTTTCCGGCTAACTTAAAAAATGCAGTTTTGAGATAAACGCTGCACAGCCACTAGTTTGAAATTAATCGCTTCAAAAAATTATTGTATACAGTCACTGGTATGTATGATAAACACCCTTTTTGTAATCTCGATTTATTTTGTAGTTTTTCTGGAAAAAAATTCTCAAAAAGCTTATTTTTCGGCTTCTAGAGTGGCCTAACCCCTTAATTTTTTCTGTAACAATACACAATTTTTATTTGAATATTTTTTTTACCATTTGTAAAAATAATATCAACCACTCGATGAACAAGAACACGGTGTTTACATCCATGAAGGTCTAACAAGTACGCGCGTTTTTTTGGAGTAATATGTTGTTTTGGAGTAAGAAAACAAAGCCATACGGATTTGAGAGTTACAAACCACGGCGCTGTTGACGCTACTGCACCTTTGTTTCTCTCACTGTCCGTGAGTTCTATTCGCGATTCATTTGACTGTTTCCAGTAATTGCTGTATTGAGGTACGTCACAGTACGCGTAAAAATAAAAAAAGTAAAAAAATTTATTCGAACGATTTGAGCTCCCGTGCAGTTTTTTGGACTTGAATCCTTCACTTTGGTCCTTGAATGAGGATTATAATACGTGCTTGATTACTTGTAAAAACATGCAAAGTTGTGAACGACATAGATGAGCGAGCCGTTTCTTTGATGAAAGATTTCAACGGTTTGATTACGAAAAATGAAGGCCAAAAAAAATATCTGTTGCAAGTTGTGAGCGAGCACAGAAAAACCCACCCTTTTTGCGAGAAGGGGAATTATTTTTATTGGTTTTTTCCTTAGGTACACGGACGCTTTTCGCGTTTGTTATCTATTCTTCCCCACATTATGACCGTTCTTTCCTCTACTGTTTACTCCTTTTTTCTTCATCTTTCTCTCTGCCCCCCCCCCCTCTTGCGGCCGCAGCCCGACTTCCCCCTCCGTATTATATTCATCATGACATTTTCTGTCATGGGTATAGGGAAACTGCGGAAAACCTATACCAATACAGCCGGTCATCAAATTCGCCCCCCGGTCGTGGAACTAGTCTTATTTCGCCGCGAAATGCCGAAGAAAAACATTTCACGACGAAATGTACGCGACCGGGATTCGAACCCGGGACCTCCCGGTCCGCTGGTTTAGTGGCGAGCACGCTAACCACTAGACCATCGCACCGGTTGAGAAGGGGAATTATTATTCGGCTCGATTTTCGGCGTAATTAGGTGAGTTTTTGAACAACCGCATGCTGTGATCCAGAATACATATCTTTTAAAAAATCGTTTGGAATTATTATTTTTATTAAAAGTACTTGAAGTGATAACGACCTGTTTATGTTAACTGAGAAAATGCTACAGAGCATAAACGTTTTGAGAAAATTATATTTATTATTATGATGTTTATTGGCGGGGACAAAAATTGACGAAAAATTGAAGAAAAAAAATTAAGTCTTTTGACCACTACCTAAAAAAATGTTTAGACCCCTCAAATTTTGTACGAATTACTTTTTCATAACGTAGTAACATGTTCCGTTGAGTAGGGCGAATTTTTTTTTAACCTCCCTAATATACATTGTATGTATATACGAGAAACCAACCTGGAATGGTTTGAAACCCAACCAAAAAATAGTCCTACACAGCTGCTATTCTTGAAACGAGTTCGGGACTTAGCGACCAAGATGCGCCCAACTACTATGCGACAGCCAAAAATTGATCATTATTTTAAGTCGCAATTATGATTTAACTGCATAAGTAACGGTGGTATGAAAATTGAAAGTTTATTCATTGTTAATTGCTATCACAAAAAGAATTTAGGGTCGTTGGATTGATAAAGAGAATTTTCGATACTATTTATATTCTATGAGTTGATTTTCCCGGAAATCCGAGATATATTTTCGATCATCCGAATTTTTTATTATCCGAACGGTGTCCGGTCCCAATTAGTTCGCGTAATCGAGGTTCTACTGTATATCGAAGATACTATTTTTAGTGCATTATTTAGTCTAGGGCCTTAACTTTAATTGGCAGGAAAGGTTTTGTAGAAATTCCAAAAATTGACCGAGTTATGTCGATTTTTGTGAAGGGTCAGATCTCCCACTGTGCTACGGCGAACCGCCCCGCTACGATGGACCCTTTTGCTTGACCGAATGATTTTTCGATCCTCAAATTAATGATCACACATTAATAGTGGCTTTTGCCGAAATCCAAAGTTTTTTTTTCTACAACTCACCACTTTCGTAATTTTTTTAAGTTTAAAAAAGCATCCGGTCGTACGGAAGTTTTGTCATTATACTAAAAATAATATTTTTTTTTTATTTTTCGTCTTAAATGCCCTTAGTTTCCAGACCGCCAACACCAATTGGCCATACAGCAATGATGGCAAATTGTATGAATAATGATAACTCCCCTTTTTATTCATATTTTTCGGAAAAAAAACTCAACCTTGGCAAGACTATATATTAATTGTGTGCAAAATCCTGACCTCGTCATCCCAATATGGTCAGCAGAAAAAAATATTGAAAATCGGCCAGTTTTTTGGGCCCGAGCTTATGCAGACCCGCTAAAGGCGAGACACGAAGAAATTTGTCACGCCGTAAAAAAAATCGAAGCATGACTTTGATGATCAACACGTTGTTTTCGAACCCTGTCAATTTGGGTTATTTCGCGAACGTACTTGACGTGATCCGCAAACAATGTGTTAAGGGTAAAGATACTTTTAGGTGAGGAAAATATTGGCCGATTTTAATTATTTTTTCTAGGAAAGATTTCTTCACCATTCTTCAGACTTTGTGTAAGTTCTATTACTACTTTTGGCTGTTACAAGGTATATTTTTAAAATTAATCTGTAAAAATGGCTGAGTGGCTGAGTGGCTGAGTGGCACAACCTTCTAAACTGCATTTTCAAAACTGGCGTGATGTATAGCTAAAAAAACTAGTTGACTGATTCTGAGTAAATTTGATACAACGCTTTCTAATCTTACTGTCGAAAACATGGGCCTAAATGTTTTTGAAAAAAAAAGTATTTTTATTGCCAAATGTAGCCATTTTTTGGAATTTTTTTTTTCATAACGGACTATTTCGTCGGTTTTTAACATTTCTCACTTTTTCTTGGTTCATATTCTGCGTACGAGTATTAATGAAATAAAATGTATTACTACTTTTGGCTGTTATATTATATTTCTTTAATTATTATTTTTTTAATTGTGGATGTATAGCACGGTCTTCTAAACTCCATTTTCAAAACTGGCGTGGCGTATAGCTAAAAAAACTAACTGACCGATTCGGATGAAATTTGGTAAAAATCTTTTTAACCTTATTGCCTAAAACAAGACCCTAAATGTTTTGAAAACTAAAAAAAAACGTTTTTTTTATTGCAAAATGTAGGCATTTTTCGGTGAATTCAACATTTTTGTTTCAAAGCGTACCATTTTAACGATTTTCAACATTACTCGCGTTATCTTGGTTCATATTCTGCGTATGAGTGTTAATGAAATAAAATTCTTCGTTGGTTTTTTTTCATATTAGTTCCGCCGACGCTACGTGTCACGCCGTCTGAGAACATCCGCTTCAACCCGTTAAGGTATTCCTTTCGTGGAGGGCCGTATTTTGTGGGAGTATAAGCAGGGCCTTCTGAATCATCAGAAAATTACAATTGCGCTTAATAAAAAAATTAGTTACAATGGATTATTATACACAACGATAAACTAGAATAAAAAATGTCTTGCAAATGTAGTAGTTTGAGACGTTTTTACATTTATTTGAAACGTCACGGCTACGAAAATTCTTCTGTTAGTCACATTTTTCCAAGTTTTAACATTAATATTTTCTTGAAACGTTCGGTGACCCTCTGTTTTTATTGTCGTTACGGCATCTTGAGACTTTTTCACACCTGTGAGCAGTTTATACCAGGTATCTAGAGTTATTTAGTGTATGAATTATTAGATAGAAATGTTGCCAGCGTGACATGACTTGGCTTGAAATTTTACCAGTATACTGGGATGCATTTTTACTTAATTATAGACGAAAATCAGTTAAGTGTTAAATATTTGGGTTCGTGAAAGGAATACCTTAAGGAAGCCGTGGGATACCTCCGCCATTTTTAAATATTAATGACAAAAATACCATGTAACAGCAAATAGGTAGTAACAAAACGTACCCTAAGTCATTTTGTTGTCATTGTGAAGACAACGTTCCTTGTTCTAAATTATGAAAATCAGCGATTTGTTCGCGCCTAAAGGTATCTTCTCCCTTAAGGGATTATGTACAGTTAAAATTTTCGAAAAATCGATTTATTTCAATTTTATTTTCGTAATGTACATATGTATATTAAAGTACACACACAGAAAATTTCTAGCCAATCCGGCGAAATTGCTTTTGAAACTTTAAACGCGTTTTTCTCAAAACTGTGTTTTCAAAGTCGGTAAGCAAGATTTCTCGGAAAAGGCTGTACTGATCAGTCTCAAATTTAAACACAATCTTGTCAAGTATATTTTTTAGTCATTAATAAAAGGTTTTTTCTCACCGGTAAATATTTTCCATTTTATGAACAATATAAAGCCTAAATTTTTGTCAAAAAGCGATTATTTTTAGAAGCCGCCATTTTGTCAAAAATTATTATTTTGCTTATTCCTTCGATCAATTACAAGATAATCCATTATATCAACGAAATATTTTTGGGTTTTTCATTTTAGATGATCCAGTCCAGAGATATCGTGTTCACCGCAAGACCCCTTTTTTTAGAGGTGCTCCCGGAGATTAGCTATAGCAGCTTTCAAAATAATTATTGTTACAAATGAAAAATATTAAAATACAGTTAAAAGTTACCATAATATGTGTACAAATTTTTACCTTAATAGATTTAAAGGTCTTCTAAAAAAAATGAGTTATAAAATCGATCTTTTTGGGCCTCCTGACCCCGCAACAATGAAATATCGTCATATCATATCCTGGAATTACGATATCCCGTAGGGCAGTCCAAGTACAAGCCGAATTTCTCGGCTTGATGAACCGCTGACTGGCTTGACATCAGGTGGAAAATGTGACTTCATTGATGCGAGTCTCGCTACACCTGTGTACGATCGCAGGTTTGAAGGAAAAAAAGAAAACAATGGTAGTTATTTTTCGACTCGAGACAGGCGCGATCGAAGTCACTTCCGGTGGAACTGTCACTTAGGCTGATCCTCTGGAACGCAACAAGGCTCGTGGAGACACGTCGTTCACAAAGGACACGCATATATATATGCGTAATCGGACATTGTGTTCGCAAGGTGGCTTGAGCGCCGCTTTAGCCGGCTCTCGTAAAGCCTACTTGTCCCTTTGTGCGATTCCCAAAGGCCCTTGACAATGATAGAAGGGAAGACGACGGTGACAACGAAAAAAAGTCTCTGGGTTTGAGGCAAAGAATTTCAGGGTGGATACAAGCAAAGAAGAAGAAAGAAAAAGGTAGAGATGCATAGAAAAATGGTCCTTCGTATTGTCCGATTCATCGTTCCGACTAGCCGGTGGCTAAATACAGCTTTTTTTCTTTCTTGAAGCCTCGTGCAAGTGACTGCGGGACCATTAGGGCTTCTAAAACAGTAGCTGCATATACGTCTATATGTACGTACGAGAGGAACGCCACAATCCACGAAATAGGTCATATCCCCCGGTTCTCTGGTTTCCCACTTGGTAGTCACGGAGAATGAGCGACAGAAACGAAGACGTACTTGAGCCTCTCTCTCCGTGTCTCTTTTTAGTATTTCTTAAGGGAGATTCGCGCGACCGAGAGTGAGGAAGAGATTTCGTTTTTTAGGTTCATCCGAGTGTCTCTTGAGTTCCGCACTTTCGAGTCTCTTTCTCGAGGCCTCTTCGTGCACCAAAAAAGTCCCAGCCACAGAAAAAACACGTTGACAAGCTTAACCTGCTCAGCCCGATAGAATTATAATACCTCGATGTCGACATTCGCACATCTTGGAAACCTAATGAAAATCATTTTTTGTCAAATCGTCTGATCTTCTGTCTACGTGGCTAGGCTAAAAAGTCACCCTAATCGTTTTCAAAATCCTCAGTCGGGATATGTTCCGTGTAGAAATTTGAGTCGGGAAAAAGTACTGCCCCTGATCTGCCTTCCCTACATAATATCAAGCTCTGGTCGGGCCTTCCACCCTGGAATGGGTTCGCAATGCAACGGGTCTTAGGCTAGGTCCCGATCCGCCGTTCCCTTTTTGGGGAACTGATCAAGAACGGGCCGGAGAACAAGCGGTGAGTGACCACGAAAGTTGTAGGGAATAGATCGGAAAATAAGCAGGAACAAACGAGGAAATTAAAAATGACGTTTCAGCGTTTTTGGAATACTTGAGAAGGTAAAATCGGGAGTGTATTCAATTCAGTATTTCGACAACATATTGTTTGTTGGTTATCTACTTGCTAAGGTAGTCAATGAGTGTATACATACGCTTGCTCGCGTTTTCTGATAGGCAAAGAGACAGAACAACGTGCACAGATCATTATCCGAGCGAAAAAGGCCTAGAGTGCAAAGGGTTATTTCACAAGTATCGCAAAATCATAAGCGAAATGCACTGTAAGAATGGCACTTTCATACACTGAGAAAAAAAAACCAATTGAATCAAAAAAATATATTGGTTGATTCAAGCGACAGAGATGGGCCGATGTAGGGTGATCGGTAGTGGCCAATGATTGGCCGATGCTCGACGCCAAGCTTGCCAATATTGGCACTCAAGCTTGGCCCGATCATCGACCGAGCCTTGGATGATAAGAGCGGCCCGATATTCGCAATCAAATATTGGCCCTAGAATGGCTTATGAGAAACGGCCGAGTATCGCGTAGGAGTTCATTCGAGAATCGACCAAATTACTTATGTTTGTATTGTAATTCGTCATTACCTGGTCTTTCGAAATGATTAGTTCGAAGAAAATATTTCACCCATATGGGGCTCGAACCTTGAACTTCCCTACTCATAGCCAAACACGCTGCCCCTATGCTACCGAGTGGTTGTAACATTTGATTCGCAGATATGGCATAAGACACCAAATGGATTCTCATCATTATTTGTATCACCTAAACTATATCAATTAGTTAATATCATTGTGATAATTAGAGAGTGTTATCGAATGACATGTTATAGAATTTTCAAACCTAACCTATATATATAATTCCTCTCTCTCCATCTTCTCTACCCCCACAACCCGTTAATATGTGTGTTGCAATAAAGACAGACCATTAGTTCATTACTTCAAGTTTAATTTGAATAAATGAATATATTTAAAATGAATAATTCCAATAATGGAATGCAATAGGAAAATTTTGATTTTCCTATTGCATTCCGGCGGTTAGTGAATATTAATAGAATTTTTCTGTCAGTGTAGGATGGTTCATAAAAATCGGCAGAATATCGCGTATGAGCTCGTTCGAGAATCGGCCAACAATGAGTGCATTGATTTGGTAGTATATTTGTTAAGAATAATGTCCAATGGACTCGTAAAAAGTATTTATCTCGTCTCTCAATGACTTCAACGCGAAACATTGAATCGTCGATATACGAATTGCGGTTCGATCATGCGTTACTCGGCCGAACATTGGCCTCGTATCGGCAAAAACATGATTGGCGAGTCTATACTTCGCCAAACATCGACCTCGTATCGATAAGCCAATGATTAGAGAGCCTATATTTGGCGGAACATTGTCCTCGTATCGGCAAACCAATGATTGGCGAGTCTACACTTCGCCAAAAATCGGCCTCATATCGATAAACCAATAATGAACAAGTCTATACTTGGCCGAACATTGGCCTCGTATTGGCAAACCAATGATTGGCCAGTCTATACTTCGCCAAACATCGGCCTCGTATCGACAAGCCAATGATTAGCGAGTCCACGTTTGGCCGAACATTGGCCGCGTATCGGCAAACCAATGATTGGCGAGTCTATACTTCGCCAAACATCGGCCTCGTATCGACAAGCCAATGATTAGCGAGTCTATATTTGGCCGAACATTGGCCTCGAGTCAATACTCAGCCGAGCATTGGCGTACAATTGGTTAATCGATCATCGTCCCCCCAACATTGGTCCAAGTATTGGCCGTTACAGTTCGATTGGCGAAACCTCCATGGGGGCGCGCGGTCGGTATGCGGGCTCGGCGGTCACTGAAGTTAAGCAGCATTGGAGGCTGCCAATACTTTGAGCGGTGACCGCTTGCCCATGCACGGGTTTGCGCGTCAAGCTCTGAGTGGGAGGCAGTTTGTCTAAGTTTCTGATGGTAATACAACTGAAACTCAGCCAAATATAGCCGCCTACATCGGCCCAGGTTTTCCGCAGTTTCCCTGGGCCCTCCTGCAAATGCGATACAGTAATGCATTAGGAAAGATTGGCTGCGGTCTACACTTTGGGGAGGGGGGACTCTGGAAGGATCGTGAATGTCGGAAGGAATGGAAGGAATAAAGGAGGGGCTGGTAAAAAGGGAAGGACGCCGTATCTCTGAGGACTACACACACACACACACGCACACGCACACGCATGCACGCACGCACGCACACACACACACAAGCACACGCACACACACACACACACACATATATATATGTATTCCTCATAAGAGGGCCCGGTCTGGTAAATCAGACAAGTCTGGTAAGGGCCGGACACAAAGTAGGGAATGCCCGGTCATATTTCTGCACGCGTGCGACTCAAGGTAGCACATACAAAAAATGGTGTAAGACAGAAATTGTTGTTTTTTAATACTAATGTTGTACGAGGTATCCTGCATAAGTTTGTGAATTTTGAAATAGATTGATCATCCGGTTATCGAGATATTCACTTTTGAAATTCGTATTTCTTACACGCTCTGCATCCCGCGTAGAAATTTTGATCCGCAGCCTCAACACTCTGGGCACTACCGTGCTGCGATCGGCACTACGCTAGTAAGGCACACCCCATCTGTGCCGGATCAGTGGAACCGTGGTATGGAAGTAAGAAGGCTAACTTACTTGTGCCTGATCAGAGTGCCTTCATAAAGGAATGTTAAGACACAACGTATTGTGTTTATCACATTCCCTTTATTGCTCTATAACTGGCCTTCTGATGAATTTTTCAAAAACGAACTAATCCATGTTTTTTTATTGATTAAAGTTTAACGTAAAGTCAACGATTTTTAATTTCTTATGTTGTTGAATTACGAAGCGTTAAATGAGGAAAAAAGAAAAACTTTCTGGGAATTTAATGGAAGTAAAGAAATAAAAAAGAATTTTCAATCGTTGAAGTGTGAGGCGAGTTTCAACACTTCGAAAATTTTCCAGAAGATAGATTATTCGTTGTAACAACAGCGGGAAAAAGTTCCCTGCCTTTTCATTCAAGATGAAATCCTGACGATGCGGAAGACGGCGAGCCGCGTACGGGATGATGAACAACGTAGAAGTGGCGAAAAAAAGAAGAACACACGCGGAAGTGATGTCGACGGTTCTTCTTTGACAGCGTAGTGAGTGTGTGTGCAAGACGAGAGAAAATCACTATGAGAGATGACGATCGGATCGCATTCTCTCGAGAGAGAACAGGAAAGACGAAGTGAGAGAGGGAGAGAGAGAGAGAGAGAGAGAGAGAGAGAGAGAGAGAGAGAGAGAGAGAGAGAGAGAGAGAGAGAGAGAGAGAGAGAGAGAGAAAGAGAGAGAGAGAGAGTAATGCAAGAAAAAATCTATAGATACCTATAGGTATACGTTTTATACCGATAGAAAAGTATGTTCGTTTTCAGTTACTTTCGGTAGCCATACCGGAAATCAACGGCTCTTTTGTTGTCCTCCGGAGAAGTGGAAAGGCTATATCTCGACTTTATAATGTGCGAGCACAACAAACGTCATATCAATTCCACGAGGTACAGTCAGTATGAATTTCCTGATAACCCAAACAAACCCACTGAATGATTGCCCAAGCCTGACCCACAGGCTTGGGCAATCACCGTCTGCTAAGATTTGGTTCGTGTGTAGGTTGAAAATGGATTTTCGGATTGCATCTAATTAAGGGGTTATATACAGTTAAAATTTTCCAAAAATCTTTTGTCTTATTATTTATTTTCGTAATGTACACATATTCAAGTACACATACAGAATATTTTTTGTCAATCCGGCGAATATTCTCGAAACTACATGCACATTTGTAATGACGTGTCAGAGCGTTCGAAAGTGCTGTTTAAACTTCAAACGCGTTTTTCTCAAAACTGTGTTTTTAAAGTCGGTGAGCAAGATCTCTCGGAAACGGCTGAATCGATCAGTCTCAAATTTTAACACAATCTTTTCAAGCATATTTTTCAGTAATTAATGGAAAGTTTTTTCTCACCGATCAATATTTTCCATCTTATAAACAATTTAAGGCCTACAGTTTTGTAAAAAATCTATTTTTTTAGAAGCCGTCATTTTATCGAAAATTATTAATTTGCTTATTCCTTCGATCAATTCCCAGATAATCCATTATATTAACAAAATATTTTGGTTTTTTTTCATTTTGGATGATCCAGTCCAGAGATATCGTGCTCACCGCAAGACGCCTTTTTTAAAGGACTTCTCTTGAAAAATCGATCATTTTGGGCCTCCTGACTGTATATAACCCGTTAAGGAGTTTGCTCAAGGTTGAATTGTGGAAAATACGATTTTTTAAATTGTACAGCTTTATAGCCTAGGCTCTTAACTTCAATTCGCACAACACAATAGATTGTGTAAAGATAAAAAAATTGATCGACTTACGACGATTTGTGTGAAGCTCCCTCCTTCATTCTTATTTTGTATTTTTCGCGAAACTATGTTTTATAAAACGGCTTATGTCGTACCTCCTTTTTTATCAGTCCAATTATCTTCAAATTCGAACAGAGAGGAGTTTAGAAATTTTCGGTCGCCAGACAATTTTTTGATATGCTTATCCATTTGCTAATGACACATGATTGTAGTTGTTCTTTTTTTTCAAAACCCGACCTTTTTTCAACAGCTTGACATTGTCGTAATTTTCAAAATTTTATACAAGTATCCAGTCATACGAGTGTTTCATTATTGTATTAAAAGTACACTTTTTATTTTAGATTGCTCTAATTGCCAGAACCACCTACACCGATTGCCCACGTAGCATCGGAGACACTTTGTCAAAATAATAATAACTCAATTGTTTATCAATATTTTTTCCAATACTCTAATAATACAAAAAATATTGAACATCGACCTGGTTTATGGATCACAAGCTGATGCAGACCCGTTCAGCGTTAAAGATTAATAAGACACACGTTTGGAGCCGCATACAGGACGATGTTAATTGAATATCTACGAGGACGAACGACACGAATACAGAATGGTGAATTAAGGGGTAAGGCCACTGTAAATTTTTTGAAAAATCGATTTTTTTTGATTGGCTTAAAAAATAGTTTAAACCCTCTAGAATAAGAAAAAAAAGGTCCTGTGCTTTTCTTTTTTTAATTTTTTCCAATAAAAAACTATTCGCAAAACTTTAAACGCGTTTTTCTCGAAACATGGTTTTTCAAAATGGCACGCAGCATAACTCGAACAATTTTCATTTTTTTTACTTGAAATTTTAACCAGATGTGAACATTTACATTATCTTGAGAATGTCGATCGGAATTTTCAAGAACTTTATTTATTGATTTTTTATTAACAAAAAACTAGCCGTTTTTTTAGTCAAAAATCAATTTTTTTTTTCAAACGCACGCCAAATCCACAAAAATTGATACTTTTTAAAATCCGATCGACATTCTCTAGCTATAGCCCTCTAGATTAATGGTTTTTTTTTTTGTTCTAGATTCAAAAGTGCACCAGTGGTGCTGCGTGCCGCGGAGCCCTGGAAGCAAAACATGTCCCGGGAAGATAGCTGTGGAACCGCCATTTTGTTTTTTTTTTACTGTAAACAAATTTTATAATAAAGTTTAATGTATGCCCGATAACACCATTAAAAGTTTTTTTTCAAATACCTTCAATTTCGGGAGCAAAAAATTAGTGAAAAAACCTTTCTTTTTGGGCCGTTACAGTGGCCTTACCCCTTAAAGGACATTGAATTTAATATGAACATGAAATGCACTCACTGCAAAGTATTCAAAAGTCAATGCGATACGAAATTCCTGAAAATTCGAGCATGTATTCTCGATCACACGCATGAATCTGACAAAATGCGGAGTAAGTTAACCGACCAGTGAATGGACGAATAACGACACTGTACAACTCAGATAGACTGTGAAATGGAAATATTATCAAAACGATTTTTTTCAATAGTTATAGCTACCAAAATATATTATTCTGATAGTAGAACAAATATTCGAAGTAATTGCAACAAATAATGTTGAAGGAATAGATAGATAAGTAGCGAAATGACTAAATCACCAGTCAATGAACGAAATTACCAATAAATGGACACTCAACCGCCAGTTAATGGACGTGGAGGGTAGACAAACGCTGTCAAGCAAAACGATTTATTTCTATTAAATGCTAGATTTGGAGATCACTGTGTTGCACAATAATTATAATATTCTTATAGATATGAGTATTATTTTCGTTATTACGATTTCGTAGTAAATACGCAAAGCTTTTTTGCATCTTCATTCTCAAAAAAAAAACTACCAAAGTTTCTTACGACAAGGGATAGAAAATTAAGTTTTGCCAAAAAAAAAACGAATTAACTGATTTTGTGACAACACTTAATGAGATGTACATTGTCATATCTTAACAATAATTCATTTAGCAATTTTCAGCAGATAGGCTAAACTTTTTACTCTGCTTTGAGAATTACCAGAACAGAGCCCTTGTCCATTCACTGGAAAGAGGTCAGAATAAAGCACCAGTGAATAACGATATCTAATTCTGACCTATTATTGCGAATTTATTTTAAAATGTTGCGATAAATCAAATATTGATTCTCTCTCAAGTAATTAATGCAATATTTACGCTCAAAACTTATAAAAACTATTGTTTTCGCGTTTGGAAAACCTACTGTGCACAGCCGTATCGTAACTAAGTTGCGCGGTGTGCAAGTACCACAAACTAGAAAAATTCCGTGTAGCGTCAAAACTCGATATTGAACTGAGAATCGGTTTTAACAATAGCTGTGATTTTTTTTGCCAAATTACAGTGATTCGAGTTTTTATCGACAATTCGTATTCTTTACTGATTTTGAATGTAAATCAGCTTTTGTCCATTTACTGGTCGGTTTACCCTATGGCCCCGATCTTGGACGCGCAACTTTCGAAAGACGAGATTCTCCGCCTTCAGTACCGTATTACGGTTTTCTTCCTTAACAAACGGAAAAAAAGTGGAAATATTTGCAATGGTTACGTTGTGACAGATCTACTGTGAGCGTATTCTCGTATATAACGAGTTTCTTGGTCAAAGCCGAAGCTAAGAAGTCTCGCTTCGTTTCGCCAATGACATCAATTGGAATAATGAATAGTGAACAGTAGTTTTAAACTGTATTTATATATGTTTGTGTGTATATTATATATATATATATATATATAAATATATATATATATATGCTCGTATCAAGTGTCTTTCGGTCTCTCGTAGCGCCATTACCGTCATTACAGAACTGGGTTAATTGCGTCGAGAATATAAGAGCGACAAAGATAAAAAAACACACACCCAGGTGTATATATCTATATATATATATCAAAAGTACTTTTTCTCGCTGTGCACTCAGCAATTACCGATGGGGTCTTACCAATCTGTCCTCCATAATGACTTATTTCATAGAATTCTTTGAGAGCGTTTTATTTAATTGCAAGGCCGTCGTATTTCATGTAGAAGTTAATGAAAAAACGAAATAAAAAAGAAAAAAAGCATATCGTGGCAACGGAATTTGGAGAAGAATTAGAAATAATAGAAAAAAAACGAGTAGGGGAAACTGGAGCTGGTATTTATAGAGACAAAAGGCTACCGCGCAAATTTCCGATCAAGAAGCGAAGCTACGAAATGTTAGAAAGAGGGGAAATTTTGCGTTACGTAGTTTGTGTACGCCCCCTAATCGCAAAAAAATGGCTATTTCAATACTTCACTTTTCATAATATAATACACACAGCTATCACATACACTTCTCAAATAATTCCTTTCTGTATCATGGTTATTATTATACCTAAATGTATCATATTTTTATTTTTTCAGATTCGAAAATTTATAGATTTTCTATTGACTAGTCCATCCGCTAGTACTACCTTAAGGGGTTACCCCCACTTGCGATTTTGAAAAAATCGATTTTTTTTATTGCATTTTTTTGAAGTATAAGTATCTGAGAATATGTCCTGAAAATTTCAAGTTGATCCGAACAAAATTGACTGAGATATGAGCGTTGAAAGAGAAGAATCCGTTGTGTAAACGACCGGAAATTGAAACTTTAAACGCGTTTTTCTCAAAATGGCATTTCTGAAGTCGGTGACCAAGATTACTCGAAAACTAATGAACCGATCTTCTTGAAATTTTGCAGGCTTATTTAATATATAAAAATGTAGTCTTTAATCGTTCAATTTTTTTTTTCGAAAAAAAATGGCTGTTTTATAGCCAACAAACGGCCGTTTTTTTTCGTTAAAATCGAACCATTAACTTTGACTGTCCGGCATTTTGTGAAAAATGAATATTTTTCAAAATCCTTCGATTAAAGACTAGTTTATACTTATATTTGACTAAATCCATCCGCATTTTTTTTTTTTTTCAGATGATCCACTTCGCCGCAATGTTGGTCACCGCAAACCGTGTATATAAAAACATTATTTCATTGCCATTTGCCATTTGCCACTAAACAATGTAATATTTTTCAATAAAAAAATTACTGAAAGTTCTTCAACATGTGTTCTTTAAGATGGTATATTGATCGATTAAAAAAGTTTTGTAGTTTTCTTTAAAAAAAAATTATGAAAAAGGCCTTTTTTTGCGCTACAAGTGGGGGTAACGCTTTAATCGCATCCGTTTCACTTATTAGCCAAATAGGAAAAACAATAGGGTGCCTTGGACGCCTAATCTTCTGGAATGATTGATAATTAACTTGTTATTATTACCATCTTTATCTCTATCGTTGCCATTGGTACGGTCATTATTAATATTCGTATTAAAAAAGATTGACTTACTGTGTTGCGAGCCAACTTGGCACTCCGACTGGACGTCGAGATCGGCGAATCGTCGACGAGACAGTACCGGGCGTTTTTCCCACCGTCAGAGTTGTCCGATGAGCTGAAACTCCGCATGACCGAATTGTCGCGAAGAGAATCCGCCTGGGACGAGGCGCCCTCACTTGTTTTATAATTCACTAGCTGACGTTGCATGGTACTCGGGGATATATCAACATGAATTTGGTCGTCCACCGCTTGTTCGTCCTTTGCGACTGTCGGGCGAGGCAGCGAGTACTCGTCATCGCTTATCGCCGAGACTCTCTTGAGATCACCGGAAGTTACGAGAACGGGTCGCGAGCGATCCATCGTTTTTTTTTTTTAAGAATAAAATCCTTCGGCAACTTGATTACGTTGTCACGTTTTTTGTTTAATGATTTATTTTTATTCGAACATGCGCGGCACTCGAATTTCGGAAATTAATTCGCTGCCCACGAAATTCTGCAAATCCGAGGAAACTTGTGATATTTTTTGTGGCCCCTGATGGCCGAAGGATTAATCTCTGTTGATGCCTAGGATTCGCGAGAATCCAGAATTCATTATTTTATAATGCTCGTTTGACAATTGCACGACAATGTCGCGTCGTCAACGAAGGTGGGACCGAGAGATAGGCAGAGAAGCGTTTACACGAGTGTGCGCAAAAGAAGGAGGAGAAAAAGAGAGAGCGAGAGGATTCAGTACGTCGGCTCCTCGAGAGTGCAAGCGGCATCCATGGTCAAAGGTCGAATGTTGCCGGCACGTAATTGCGAACACCCGCGTTGCTCATAGAGCCTCCTCCACCTCACCGCACGTCACCCCATCTTTCTTTGGAGCACGAGAGATCAGGCTAATCCTACCCTGCGTCTATGTACATTCTCTGTATCTGGCAATTCTCAATCCCCCTCGATCTGTGCGGAGCGCGTGCATTCCAGAATACAGCATCATCGAAGAGGGCTCTTCATTCCCCACGATCTCTCCCCCCCCCCCCCCCCACCTCTCTCGCCCTTTCTCTACAGCGACGACTGGTTTACCAACAACTGTACGCAGCCATCTCCGATTTCCTGTTGGTACTACTATGTGTCCGCTGTCTTCGGATAGACAAATCAACTATGCTATGTATAAATAGGGTGTCTCAAAATGACCTGACATTTTAATTGATTAATAAAACGTATTATTTATTTGAAAAATACATATATTTTTATTTTAATATAAGGTACAAACGTGGAGGTTATGTGTGAATCACAATATCCGATAAATGGCCGCCTCGTCTCTGTTTGCAAACGTTCACTCTTTTGACGAAATTTTCAATATAGTCAAAATGTTCGAACGATTTTTATAGCCTAAATCGGCGGAAAAGCAATTTCATCAATAAATTTTATTTTTGTTGCGTTCCAACGATGCAAACGTAAAAAACATTTTAGTTTTAAAGAAAAAAAAGCATTTACCATTTTTTTTGTTGAAATTTCCTGTAGCATAGGTTTTTATTTTTTTACTCGCTTGTGGGGGTACTTTCGTCTCGGAAGTTATTTCATTCAAACTTGGGATAAGTATTATTTTAATCATCTGAACTTTCGTGACTGATCCTCGGAAACTTATTTTTTAAACCTTCGATCAAAGTGCAAGGCCTTCACGTTAGTGTTCAGTTGGATATGCATTTATTGCTCAACAGTGCACTTTAGAATGATAACATAAGTAAAAGAAATCGCGAGAAAAGTACATACACGAAAGAGAAAACATTTTAAATGCTTTTTTTTTCTCGAAAACGAAAGGAGATCGTAAAACATACGTGGGGGTGATTCGGATAGGTATTCGTACGTGGCATTTACATTTTATATTTTTATGTCACTTTTCGGGTTAGCCTGTATATTTATGTATGCATGTATGTATACTCATATATGGAAAAGAATATTCTACAGATACGGGGCGATAAAAGCTGCAGAAACGGGCATGACAAAGATAGCTACTGGTCTAACATTATTGGATACCCCGAACTCTACGTTCATAATGGTCGCTTCTTTCCACCATTTATATATAATTCGTTTTGTTGTTACTATACTGAATTCCTCGCGAGCAATTGAATTGGTAGGCAAACCTTATAGGACGTGTATAAAAAACTGTACGTGGATAGAAAAAAAATAAGGGCAAGGGAGAAAGACGCGAAATGGTCTGGTGTCGAGCGATCACGATTACGAGGATACTAGTACAAGCGTTTGCACTTAGGGCTGCTTGTGATCATCTTCCTCCTTTCTCTCCCTCACTTACTCTCTTTCTCACATTCTCCCCCAGTCAAATATAA